>JASDQU010739257.1:0-11367 GCA_032191745.1 Picea mariana | reverse complement strand
ATTTCCTATTGTTAGTATGACTTCTGAATCTCTTCAGTTCTGTTCTGTACTTCTTCATACATTTGAATATACTATTCTTTTCTCTCTGCATTTCTCTGTCCTTCACAATTTATCAAGACGCAGAGAAAGCGGTAGCGATAGCGAAGGGGAGAGCCAGCTTTAATGCTCGTGAGAATGTGGAGCAAAAAAATCCTTCACGGGGAGTTGTAATGAACTGTCTTCGATTCCCGGGTTACAATTCAGCCGTCTGCAAATCTCGGTGGGAGAAAACGATTGGACATCCTGCAGGTCAGCCCGTCTTCTAGAAATATAAATAGGAATATATTATAGGAACACTTCAAACCCGACTTCGACTAGCTACCCTTCCTAAACACCACGAAACGTTGAAAGCCGTCTATCCTTTCGTTTTCGCGTTGAAAGCCCTCGTCTCCTTCCTTTCATATTAATATTATCTGCGTAATTGCAGCAGATAGAAATTGATTTGCTGCCATTGCTATCTTTCTGTTTTTTTAAACGGTTCGGATCTGGTTTGGGTATACAGACTATTACGAGTTCATCGATGTGGTTTTGGAGCGATTGAATCCGAAGAGCGAACATTTCTTCGTGGACATCGATTTCAGGGCGCAATTCGAGATAGCCAGACCTACTGACGAATACAATAGCATGCTGCTGCAGCTTCCCAATTTGTTCGTTGTTCGTTGGTAGGGCAGACAAGTTATGTGGGATCATCAAGATCATGTGCGACGCGACCAGGGTATCGCTCAAGGAGAGAGGAATGTGCATTCCACTGTGGAGGAAGTATCTTTACGTGCAGGCCAAATGGTTGGGTTCTTACAAGAGGACTACCAAGCCAGCTGCTTCCAGGTCCGTGCTGGCGCTTTACCTCGATTTCCTTTCTCAGGCATTGTGCTTAAGGGTACCGGGTGCGATGCTAACGTCGTGCGGCAAATGGAAAACACCAGTTCCAGTGACAGAAATCTGAGGGCGCCATCAAAATGTACGAAGCTGTGTAATGAGCTGTTCGAGTCTCATGACCGTTTATTAACCAGAGGGGAACAGGACAGACATGTAAATAAGATTTCAGGGTTGGCCTTTGCCCTGTCAAAGGCTGGTCTAACGTCCTAGTCTCCCTCAAGGGAAACCTGAGACCTGCATCCTCCCCACAATTTTTTTTGGGTTAACAAACATAACATTTTGGCTTCATACGACTGAAATGCTTATAAGGTATGCATAGGAGGAGAGAACATTATAATAGAAGACATCACCTTATTGATTATGACATATTGGAAATTATATCTTAATGCAAATTAATCATCATAATCTTATATATGGGTTGGGGGAATTAATATATGAGTTTCTTCCACCTCCACCTTCAACCCTCATATTATGAAAATATGAGGGAAATGTTTTCCCTATTAATTCCTCTATTATGAGGGTGGGGTGGGGTGGGGTGGAGCAATTAATAGGGAAAACATTTTCTTATATATGAGATAATATATAAGGAGAGGAGATGTTATAATCATAAAAAAAAATTCAAGGCCTTGTAAGATAGATGTATCTTAATGTTATCCAAACATTGTACAAGGTGCCATAAGAAGGGGAAGGTTGAGCAAGTATGCGTACTTACCCAACATGCCTCCAAATTTTAGCATATTATCTTTAAGTCTAGAAATGCATTTTGACATCTTTAAATAACACACATATTTGTCCTTTAGTAGTTAAAACTATGGTGAGGGAAGAGTACAAGCAAAAAAACTAGTTGTGTCACACCCTTGGAGGATATTAGTGCACCTGAAACTACCCCTAGATAAATGTGTGACAATCTTGTTTCTACACTACACCAAGAACAATACTGAGGGAGATTACTCTCACATACTAGGGTATCATATAGTATGGCTAAGGATACAGTCTACCCTCCTTAATTGGTGCTATGAAATATTCGATTGAGTATTATTGCTCGAAACCCTTCGGTATATCAAAGAGCTATAGAACTTGACACTTATGTGTCACGAGGACCCTATAAACCCTAGCATTTGTAGCCATCCAACTAAAGTCTTACATCTTTGCATCGAGAAGGAATTTGGAAGTTTTGTCAATGTAATAATATTAAGGAGTAATAATCCCACCACTCTAGAAAAAAGAAAAAAAAGGTATGGGTTCCACCAACCCCATTGAGGGATACCTATCTCAAAAGGTTCTTTGTGTTGTGATGATCCCATAGGTCTACCTCTCTAGTAACCCTTTTCACTTGGACCGAACATAAAATTGTTCATGGTATGTTTGAAAAGATTCGTTGCAAGATACCAACTATTTGAAAATTGTGATACGCAGTATTTTAAAGGGCACAAATGTAAAGAACATAAATTATTTAAAATGGATGTATCCACACAAGAACACTAAAAAAACATATCAACAGAAGACACCCATGAACCATATTTGGATGGAAAAGATTCCTTGCAACATGGACCAACATATTCAATGCTATTTGAAAAGAACTACACTATTTACATATGAATGAAACCATTATCATTCTAGGAGACTTCAATATTGACATGCTGCAAAATAATGCCAAAAAATATAAAAAAGGAAAAGTACATGTGCAATTACAATCTCCACTTTCTATTGGAAAGATAAATCATGTACAAAACCCACTTATTGACCATGTATGGTCAAATGTTCCCATTGGACAATCCAAACTCTTTAACTGAGACACATAATTGTCTTTTACTTGAATTATGAAATATACATAAAGCATATTACACAATCATATTTCCATGTCTCAAAGCACATCTCGATACTTTGTAACACAAAAGAAAATCATTCAATTGTCATCATCCAACTTCTTAATATTTTCTGGTTTGTAATAGATTTTGGACAGAAAAAACTCTATATAATCACAAACATGGAAGAAGAAATAAAAAGGTAAAAACTTCTAACTCTATTTTTTACTCTACTACTTTGAATCTCATTTAGTGTATGTAGATATTGCATATTTCTCTTAAGTACCAACTTACCTTCATGTCCATTGCATTTTGTGCATTGCCACATTGAAAGAAATAGAATAATTGGACAAGAGTAAGAAGTCTTAACCACAAACATAGAAGAAGAAATAAGAAGGTACTTGCTTCTACCTTTATTTTTTACTCCATTGTTTTCTATCTTGTTTATCATATGTATTTTTCACTCTATTGCTTTTTATATCATTTATTGTATGTATATATTGCATATCTTTCCTACATACCAACTTACCTTCATGTCCATTGTATTTTTCGCATTGCCACATTGAAATAAATATAATAATTGAACAAGAGGAAGAAGTCTTAAATGCCACAGGAGAGGAAGTTGAATAATAATCTTCCAAAATGTAAACCCATAATTATTCTAAAGCACAATGTATAATTCATGTTCTTAAGGTACACCCATAATGATTATGAAGCATATACAATGCACATTCTTGTTTACTTGTTATCATTGTACATCCCATAGATGTTCTCATGTTTTGGTATGATATACATATCTAACATCTACACTAGTGTTTCAATATTTTGTTTCCTTAAAAAAAAAGAAACAATCTAAGAGATGTGAAAGCAATATATAATATATTGTATATTATTATTTTTTACATAGTCAATGTATACATGTTGACATCAGGAAAAGTTGGAGAAGCGATGCAAGCATGAACAATCAATCGTCGCAAACATCAGGACAATGATGAATGCGAAGGTAGATATTCATAAATTATGTTCCTATTATGCTTACAAAATAAATATCCTCACTTATTTATTCATCTATGCCATGGTAAATACGTTGATGTCATATACAACAATTGTTTTCAGTTCACAAGCAGTATCATCAAGTACGAGTGAGGCACCTCGAAAAATGCAACCTCCCCAACTTAAAAGGTACATTTACGAAAATCTAACCAACATAATTCATTCAAATTGTACATCTAATTGTACAACCATGAAAACAAAAAGGTTACGAAGTGTCCTTCACATAACTTCTTATGTTCAAACACTGTCAATATGCATATAATTACATCACCCAATATACTATCAGTAGAAGACTTGAAGATCCGTAGGACTTGACAAGTATTCATAAGAGACATAATGGTTGTGTAAAACACCTACTTAAACAAGGAAAACAAAGCTAGATGCATTATGCACACTGATAGATGACAAAGGAATGATGACAGTCATAGTGAGTATTCTCGTAGACCAGGGATGATTTTAGGGGCTAAATTTCGCTCATGAGCTAATTTTCCATGGTTTTTCCAAAACAGAGATTCGCTATTTTAAAAATGATTCACCCAAATTCTATAGGATAAAATTATTTTACCTTAAAAATAGCCAAAATTTTATAAAAAGTATATAAAATCCTTAGAAATTTGAATATTTTTACAAAAATATCACCAAAAAATTATATTTGGCATATGAAGGATTAGTAAGATTCACCAAGGTTTCTACATTTTAAAATAAATTTCCATGCTTAAAATCACCCCTGCCACAGACCTTGTCCAAAAACATGAGGAAAAGATTTTTCTCAAGTGGTAATGTGATATATCCATTACAAATTTTAATATTTTATCGAAAACATTATATGATCGTGGTGATTGTGATCGTATTATATCACTCAATGAAACATGTGTTGTGGAAACAATACCCACTATTTGTACAAAATACCATTTCATATCGGACACAACAATCAAACTATTTGTAGAAAACAAAGGCATTTATCCAATCAAAACTATTGGCGTTGTCATCACACTCACGAGAAAAGTTGGGTTGCAAGACATTCTCCATATAAAGTATGACGATTCAAATGATGAAAAGGGAACGATATCACTTTCCATATCTAGTTTTCTCTTTTACTTTCACATGATGATATATCCCAATCATCTTACACAACTATTAAACTGTTACATGTTGCATTTACAATTTTTTGACACATATGCACACTTTGTTTCTTCGATGGAACAACAATTGTAGAAAGGGAAATTTCCAATAATGCTCTTAAAAAATATAACCAAGAAAAGAGATGTGAAAGAAAGGATCTTTTGCACAATGCAGTCAAAATTTATAATAAAATTGAGAATAGACATAGTGGAGGATCTGAAGAAACTAACTAGCTCCATAATTGTTGTAAGCCTACATATACAACTCCATCCACAATTTGCATAGATAAAATTTGACTTTAATGATTTTTGTACAAATAGTTTGTTGTACATATATATATTGTATTGTTTGATATATTAACTACTATGCTCACGTACAAAGGTTTCAGGTGTATTGGTAATAACAAATGCATACTCAAACCCTTTCGAACTTGTATGTGCCATTTGTAACTCTCTCACTTCTACCTCCGCATTAATAAATGATGGCACAATTGACTCTCTCTGATGCAATCAGACATGCCCTTACATATATAAACATCACCTCAATGTTGTTATCTGAACCCTCAACAACACAATTGTACATTGTACAATTAGACAACCTGTATTACAGGATGTACTTCCTGACTTGACAAATTTTCCATATGAAATATACTTACAGAAAAAAGAAAACAATGTCTATATGCTATGTGATTTTCGAGTGAATATCAAATTTACATTAAATGAGAACAATGTCATACTACATATCGGCACAAAAAAAATGTACATCAAACAAATAAAAAAGTACATCAAACAAGTTCATCTCTATTATTCTAGCTCATCTTTGTAAAATGGTTCTAACTTACCATTGATTTTAAAGGTTGTCCAGTCATGCATTGATAAGAAAGAAATAAAATTGATGTGCCTCTATTAATGCTACCTAATCAAAGTGTGCATAAATTTTTTCAACTTATTGACACAATTGTAGTCATTTGTTTATATATATATATATTGTTGTTTTCTGAACTTTAGAACTTAGCTAACAATATTAATAAATAAGCGTGCATTACCATGACAAACTAGACTGAATGTGCATAAAATTGTTGGATCCAGAATGAAATGGGCAAGGAACTACCATCGTATCAGTTCTCTCACCGACTTTAAGCATAATTTTGAAAACCTACCTGACACTTTTTGGGTTAATATTAGTATAACATGTCATGTGCATTTTCCTCTACATCATAAGTGGCAATTTGGGTCAAAAATGAAATTCATTACTATTATGAAATTGGAGTGCAGCTAGCACCAATAATGAATGAGCTCTTCCTTCTGCACATACACAAACACATGTAGATGAAAACCGCTAACATAAATGGATATATCATTCGATCCACATAAATAAATATAAGTGGTTGTTCGATCGAAGAAACTGCAACATCGGTCAATCAGTAAAAGTTGAACATGATGGATTGAGTTTGAGGTGATACATAATAATTCATCGAGCCAATGTGTACAATGTCTAAGAGACCAGAAAGGTACAACCCACGATATTTCACTTCAGTTTGGAGAAGGTTTAACCAAGCCCAAAGAGAAAACAAATGATTCTACTAATGGTAACCATTTAAAAATTATTGTGACACCATTTTGGTTTTCTTGAGTTAATGACTATTATTTGCATTTTTGTTTCATTTTATAGGTTTTTGAAGGATTTTCTATTTCCAGTTTCATTCTCTGTTAGTTATGCACTTAGAAAACAAAGGAAATATGTAAGTATATTCATTTGTTAAACATAGTTACCGACTTAATGAGAATTGTGACCTCAAAACGAGAACCATGGCCCAAAAAACCCATATTGTTTCATAAAAAATAGCAAAATCAACCCCCAAATCAAAAAGTGGTGCTACCGCTAGCACCATTTTTTTAAACAGGGTCAAAATTACAACATTTTTCAAACATGGCGTTCAAAACTAAGACAGTAGCTCAAAAAAACCTTAAAATCAACACCTAAAAAAACTATGTTTTTTTCTTTTCTTTTTAAAACGTTAAATTTTGAGATCATTTGAAATCGTATTTTTATCACTTGGTACCATTATAACCAAAACCTCAAAAACAACCATCAAATTGAAAATTACTTCTACCGATAGCACCCATTATAAAATTGGGGTATGAAAATGACACACTTTTATAATGTGGTAAAAGAACTCATCATTACTGTAAACAAAATCATAAAATCATCTCTTAAATGTTTAATTTTAAAATTGTATTATCACACACAATACAAGGTAATACATAATGCCATGAAAATATCACAATATACTTTAAAAATTCAACGTCACTTTTTAATAAATTTTTACTTATAATAATAATAAAGTAAATACAAGTTACATTGAATGAAACATAAATAATTTCTTAAAAGTATTTTTATATTAACTATATTCAAAACATATGAGCTAAGAAATTTTATTATATTATCCATAATAAAAAAACATATCATTCATAAAACATAACAAAAGATTCATAACTTCATGTAAGATCATATGTAAGTTCAATGCTCATTTTTAGTTACCATACAAACATCATATGAATTAAAAAATGCATAAAATGTTTCATACACTTATTCAGATTGACTCATGGTTTTCGAAATACCATCAGATTCTACATTGTCTTCAGATGAATGTTTGGATGAAGATGTAGATGATCCATACTCTTCTCTATTGTCGATGAATGCACCGTCTGAGTCTACTTGCATGCCCAACATTTTAGATGTCAAATGCATTTTATATCTACGACTAGGTTCAACAGACTCCCATCTTTCATTTATTTCTTGCGGCAACATCCTCTTGATAATATCTGTTGTATTGGATTGAAGAGTTCCTGTCTTTTTCAAATTGAAGTCATAAACAAGTATGTCAACATCATCTAATTTTAAGAGGTTAGTGTGACGACGAGTTGTATTTTGACCCTTTCTTTTTCTCTTTCTATTGACATGTTTCTCAACCACCATCTCTGGCTTGTACACACCATTGAATGGGTGTGTATTTGTTGCATACCAATGCACTTCAATTTCAATAAAATCATCATTTTCTTTCTTAATATTTACAACCTTTCCTATCCAAAATGGATAACCATATGGATCTTCAGTCGCTAAAACTACAATCATGCTACCCTCCTTAATATCTTGTACTGAACCCCTGTAGAGGTCTTCCATGGATTCACGTTGTAAAGGTGACCTCAATGAACTAATATACATTTCTCTTTCCTCTGCTTGTGTAAACTCAATGGCACCTTGAGATTCTTGTTGAACTTCAATAATGTTTGTTTCTTCATATTCATTTGGCATATTTTGTGGCCAATGAAATGGAATCCTCAACATTGTATCTTCATTTGTTGAGATTGAAATGATGTCACTTTGACTATTGAAAAAAGACTCCCACCAAACAGAATCAACAACATCAAAGTACTCATATGTATCCTTAATGGACTTTTTAATTTCTTAGAGGAATTCAGAATAATCTACATCTCTATTATGCCTCTGTGCATTATGGATTTCAGTGACTAATTGTAAAAATAATAACTTTGATGCAAAAATTGGGCGATCTGGAATGAACTTCACAAAAGATAA
Organism: Picea mariana; assembly: GCA_032191745.1. Classification (NCBI taxonomy): domain Eukaryota; kingdom Viridiplantae; phylum Streptophyta; class Pinopsida; order Pinales; family Pinaceae; genus Picea; species Picea mariana. The sequence continues at coordinate 2,875 of JASDQU010739257.1, read as the reverse complement.
ACCTAATGAAGGCCCCCATTCTATAGTAGTTGAATACTGCTTTGCCCATATAAGTGTTTTCCCATCAATTTTTTTGAAACAAAATTGATGTTGGAAGCTAGTATCATTAAGATGCTCAATACATTTTTATTCACAATGTGATCCCTGAATAAATTTTCGCATGTCAACAGTTTCTTCTAATATGTGAAAAACAGGCTCTGGAATGTATTCTTTCTTGATACATTCAATCAATGATGGTAGACTTCCAACATTTTTTCTCTTCAATGTTACTGGAAAATGACTGAACATTTGATCAATATGATCATGAGTGTTCCCAACAAGAAAGAAATCAACTTTCACCTTTTGAAAGATTCTCATTTCAACAATCATGCTTAGATATCCAAATACAATTTGATTTTTATTTTCATGACTAGTGTTATCCAACTGTAGATAGAGAACTTGAGGAAGATTTCCAAACCAGTGAGTGAGCACATGATGAATTATGTGGATGGTTCGATTTTGATCATTATGAATATTTGGAGCTGTGAAGTAAACCCTTGGACAAATTTTTCCATTGAAAACCATACAACCAACCAAGTGAAACTGAATGAATTCTCTTCTTGTAAATGTTTGGGTGCGTGTACAAAATTTGGTAGAAGTGTTTTCTTCTGGTCCATGCCATCAATTATCATACTTAAATATTTGTGTAGAGCATCATAACACTTCCTCTGATGTCTGTACAACTTTTGTCTTTCACTTGATTGTGGATTCTAATGTTCTTGAAGTGCTTTGACTAAGGAATCTGCACATGACATAAAATGAAAATATTGATCGTATGTTTTCATAGTTGATAACTATTCAATTTNACATATACTACAAATACCCATCCTTTACTTCTTAGGAATACAAACATTGTTGAATTGTTTCTTCCATATTCTTGTAAAATATGGATATGTAATAAAATTACCATTTCCTTCAACACCTTCAACATATCCATTGTACAAGTTGTAGATTTTCCTCGAAAAATTATCTGGAATATGTATTGTGTCTCTATCTGGCATACACTCTCCATGTTTGGAAAAGAAATCATGCATCCATGAGAATGTAGTGCTTGTGAATGGCCCACTCTCTCGTCCATGATGTACCTTTGAATAAAATCATGGATATTTTTCCAACCTTTTCTAGATTCTTGATAGACGAAGATTACGAATTGAATGAATTGTTTTGAAATCCTTTCTACAAAGTAAAATATTCCCAATGCGATAATCATATCCGATATTGGTGGATATAATGCACCCCATAAAATATGAATTTTTCATGCTCTTATTCATTGAAAAATATGTCTTCCTTTTATTCAAGGAATACATGTAGTCCATGATTTTCAAACAATTCTTTTGACAACATTCACTTGGAATCAATTCACTTATGGAAATTGATTTAGTGAGAAATTATTTCCTAGACCTTGAATAACTAGAATGATTTGGATTGATATAAAAAGGTATAATCATGGTCCTAGACACAATGTTTCTTTGCAATGTATCCACTATTTCATCATCCTCACTAGAAGGATTTTCCTTATCACCACAAGGAGTATCAAGCAAAACATTGTTAGGAGACTGAACTAGAGAATGCCAATCACTTTCATTTGTTACAGCTGAATGATTGAGAACATCATCTTCATCGACATAATAATTTGGAGGAAAATCATCATCAACATTGTGTCCACTATTGACATAATCATCTTCATTGCTTTCAAAATCCCCACTTGAGTGAAAATTTTCACCATCTTGCTTAGTGCCTTGAAAACCTTCATCAGTATCTTGAAAATCCTCACTTGGAGGAAAATCAACATTAACATTGTTGCTTTTTAATTTATCACTCGGGAAAGAGTGACCACCAATGGTATAATCTTCTTTACTACTTTGAAAATCATGACTTGAGATATATTTTTCATCATCCTCATTACTGGCTTCAAAATCCTCACTTGGAGGAAAATCTTCAGTATCCTCATTGATACCTTGAAAATTCTCACTTGGAGGGAAATCATCAACACCAACATTGTTTCTTTTAAATTCCTCATTCGAGAAAGACTGTCCAACATTTCCATAAGATCACCATCATTACTTTTAAAATCCCCACTTGAGGGAAATTATTCTTCATCCTCAATCGTGCCTTGGAAATCCTCACTTTGAGGAAACTCTTCATTAGTACCTTCAAAATCGAACTCACTCGGAGGAAATTCATAATCAACAAAATTGTTGTCTTTAAATTATTCACTGGGGAAAATTTGTCCACCATTGCCATAATCAGCTTCACTGCTTTTTAAATTTCCACTTGAGGGAATTTATCCATCATTTCCATTGGTGCCTTGGAAATCTTCATTAGTACCTTGAAACTCCTCACTTGGAGGAAAAGTTTCATCCCAATCTTTTAAATGTTGATCATAGTGTCCACTTTGACCTACATTTTGATTATTTTCATTACTATTAAACTGTTGACTAGATTTATTACCATCATATTCCTCCTCTTCATCATCGGTTCCTTGAAAGTCCTCTGATTTAGGAATTTCCTGAGGAACATGTTGAATAAAATTGCTTGCACCATGATCAAAATTATGACTAGTTGAAAAATACGACCCCTCATTTGCATTACAAACATTCCTATGGGATTTCCTAGTTCCAACAGAAGAGGTATGCAAACAATATGTTGATGTCTTAGAAATAAAATCTTCTTTATCTGACGAAGCCTTCCCTTCTCTCTGAGAACATAGAATGATAGAAATGCTCACTCTCCCTACGACATTATTATAACATGCATAATGATATTTTCCCTCTAAATTGCCCTCCAAAATTCCCCCCACCCCAAAAGCTCCGCCCCCAAAAAAATATTCTCCAAA
>JASDQU010739256.1:503896-529222 GCA_032191745.1 Picea mariana | reverse complement strand
CCAGGTCCATGCGTTGGAGGTTCCTCAAGTTACCGATGGACTCTGGCAGTCTCTCCAAACTCCAGCACCCAGACACCTCCATGCGTTGGAGGTTCGTCAAGTTACCGAGGGACTCTGGCAGCCTCTCCAAACTCGCGCACCCAGACAGCTCCATGCGTTGGAGGTTCGTCAAGTTACCGAGGGACTCTGGCAGCCTCTGCAAACTCCATGTGTTGGAGGTTAGTCAAATTACCAAACGAATCTGGTAGCGCCTTCAGTTCTGAGCACCTTTTTAACACCAAAACCTTCAACAACCTCATATTGCAAAATTCTTCTGGCAATTTTTGGAAAGCGGAAGAAAATCCGTTCGAGGTGCTTCAGCTGCCCTATGGATTTTGAAATCTTCAAGAGGCTACCAGAAATCTCTAACTCCCTCAACTGAAAAGGTGCCTGCAAAATCATGTGTTTAAACTGTTAAAAATATATAAGTGGATGATTCTCATCAAGAGAACCCTTACAATTCCTTTAGAGTCCACGGGTGCAATATCAACTACACAAACAAATTCCAATTTACCTGCGATCTGGCTGGCCACAATGTTCTCAATTCTGACCCCTCCACCTTCAAAACCCTTAAATTCTGCATTGGAATCCAGTAAGGGCCAAGAAAGCCATTTGAGATTTGGGGAGTGCACCCTCCTCAAAATGCGCTCCAAAAGATGCCCTTCAGTCCCAAGAAGTTGCAACTTCTTGACACCAATACCAAGAAAACGATACCATGTATTGTGCAGTGTATTGTGAAGCTTCATCACGCTGTTCTTCAACAGCTCCTGACTTCTTTGGCGCCATGATAACGTTAAATTATAACTATAATACGAATACGGACACGAAAACCAATCTGAATCCGTATCGTAGTTAAGAAACATCCTAATTGCCCGCCCTTCGGTTAATCCCGGTTCATTCTAAAAAATGATCAAAATTTTTGAAACTGTATACAGACTTATATGGAAAAAATTAAATATTGAGCACTTAAAGATAATTGCTGCAGCAAATCAATAATGCTCTCTGTTGGATGCTGAGCACTTAGAGATAATTGCTGCAGCAAATCAATAATGCTCTCTGTTGGATGCTAAAGACGGTGCAGCGATTCACCGTTAATTCCTGTTCATTCTAAAAAAAGATCGACAATTTTGAAACTGTGTAGACTTATACGGAAAAGATTAGGGAAAAAAATGCAGCAAATCATTAATGTTCCCTGTTGGATGCCAAGGACGGCTCGGCGATTCACCCCGTGCAATCTCTCGTCCCATATCTAGGAGGTGATCATGCATATGTATGTAATTACCACCGTCCTCTTCCAACAAGCATTTGCTCTCTAGATTTTGAAACCTCGACGAACCTTTCCGGCCTGGTTCGTCCCATATTCCTATGGTGATATCCCTCTTTTCTCCTATGAAAAGGCAGACAATATCTAAAAATATTTGCTGTTCCTTTTCATGGAGTGCATCATAACTAATTTTTAATCGCTTCTGTATATCATCTGGAACTTCATGTACTTGGGAAAGTGTATCCTCCCAAAAAGATTTGTTGTCATTTTCCCCCAAACATAATGGCAATCCCTGGCATGCCATCAGAAACTTATCTACCAGATCTTCAAATCCTTGGAGGGGATAGGCTTGACAGAAGGCATGAGAGCAAAAGAGCTCTCGCGAGTGTTGTGGAGCCAGGACTGTTAACTTATAAATGGATGCCTCTTCCACTCCTGACCTTTCTGAGGACGTCTCTGTCCCGAGATGTAATCAAAATTAAGCTATTCGAACAGTAGACATCTCTATCTCGTAAGAGCCTATCTACCTGTTCTTCATGATCTACGTCATCTAAAATCAATAAGACTCGAGAAGATGAGAGAAACTCCTTAATCATCTGTGTACCTTGATGGATGTTCCTGCAGGCGTTTTCTCTCACACCTGTCAAAAAGTAGGATTTGTTGTACTCTGAACGCTTTCTATTGAAAAACTCTAAAGCCAAAGTTGTTTTCCCCACTCCACCTAAGCCGACTATGCAGACCACCTGAACTTTTCCTGTGTGTTGCTGCCTTAATACTGTTTCGAAATCTTTTACTTTGTCTTCTAAGCCAGTGGGATATTTGGCCACATACAGCCGTGTCGTTTTGAACATTATTTCAAAGACACGTTCGACCACCTTATCCAGCATAGGCCAAGCATCATATACATATACATGTTATTTATTGTATCCATAGAGAGGGAGTTGGAGCTCTACCCGTTAAACTTGCTGTCCAGATCAAACCCACTTATGTCTGCAACACTCGAAATAACATTTCTCCAATTTTGAATGGTGGCGGAGTCATATCGTGGCACACTTGTATCAGTTCGAGCGTCTTTCGTTTTCTTCATTTGGAGATTGTGCAGAGCTTCACCATACACTCCACTTTTGTTCTGTGTCTGCCTAAGAACATAAGGCAAGGAAAATTGAGTCCCTCTTGCGATTCCTACTGGTCTAAAAAGGCTCTGAATCCATGTGAAAGAAGGCGACGATGGAGATAGCTAGCGAAGGTCTTCTTCGTGTCCGGCCCACGATGGTTTATAAACACATCGCAGTAAGCGCGGCGGTTTATAAACACATCGTAGCAGTAATCGCGGCTGCCGCTGGTGGCGGGATCAACAGCAGAAGCGTCAATCGTAGTTGCAGGAGAAGAACCCTGATTTTCCATTTCGATTTCAATTTGCAAGTGGGTTTGGGGAAGGAGGATCCAGGCAGCCAATTGCTATAAAAATAGAGATGCGATGGAGGAGATGAGAGAATTGTTTCAGATTAGCGGATAAATGTTCACAGCTGTATGACATCCCAAAATGTCTGAAAGCAAAAATGGAGGTTAGGGTTTCACATGTGCCAGTCGCCCTCCATCTTTGTCAAACTTTAATTGTCCAATATAATACACTCCACTTCTATAAAATTGGAGTAGCTCAATTTTTTAGGCTGATAGAAGTCCCTATTGGAATTGATAGTTTCATTAATTTTAAATTTTAATTTTATTGTCAATAATTAAAAATTTCAGTATATTCTTAGTTTTATATTCAAATCAATGAATCAATGAATGAGATTTAATGTTATAACATTCTTGTATTGTATCTTGTTTATTTTTTCATTTTTACTTAATCATATTAAAAAATTATTTAATTAATCTATGATTAATAACCCAGTGTTGTAAAGTTGTTGCTTTTCCATTGGATGAATAACGGCGTTTTGAAAGATATCCAGAATAACTTTTTCAGATATGCAGGACATTTCATAATTCCAGTGGAGGATTTGAGATGTACTGCATTTTACTATGATGACTTTGAAGGATGCTTCAATCGCAATTGCAAGGAAATGAATGAAAGGTCACGTATCCTACTTGGAAAGTCAAGTATGTGGCGTCTTCGGTAGAAAACATGAATTATTTGAAATGAATGTATCGAGTGTTTCTTGTGCGGACAGAGCCACTTGGTCATCTCCATGCGCATTCAAAGAAAAGGGATAACATCGTTATATATTCTAAATGTTTTACTCCTCTATACCACAAGAACAAATGATAAAAACAAATGATAAGTTTTTAAGACAATTTTTTCCAATGGAGAATGCATTGCAAATAGGTTGATAGAGCGAACAATTTTTTTTAATTTTAACTTGCTAGTAGCGTGTGATTAAAATATGAATCAAACTTGTACTCGTGAACCAATGGCTGAAAGTTGTTGATAAATTATAAAAAAATAAATTATATTGCATGTTCATTATTATTTTGTGATCAAGGATCATAAAGCTAATGACAAGAAGTAATTCACTAAAGGTGGTCAATCCTCTTGGAAGGATCCATTTATCTTTTAATATAAAAGTTAATGTAAATGTATAAATGTATTTAAGTAATTTTGAATAGACAAGAAAACAATTGCAGTGGGAGATGACGAGAGGAGCAAGGGAGAAGAAGCTTCGAACTTTGCCAACCATCTCACAGAAGAGCACCTTGAGCTCCTCTTCGAGATTAGGCAGCGACAAGACGACCAGATGCATTGTCAAGGCATTATCAGTCAAAGAATGGACATTTTGTTCGAGGCACTCACAGATGCTCCAGCGCAAGCCCGATGCCCAACTTGCAGACAACGATTCACCCCAGCCTATACCATCCATGGAAAACCATGTTCCACCATGGACTGAAGCGGTTCACCCCAGGTCATAGTTTTTTGTTTATTTCAATTATAGTGTCGGTGGTCTAATTTCCCACGACGACAAGCTAGATGATTCAATAAATTTTGCTCATTCTGTCTGTATAATTCTATCAATAATGGCGGCTCTGTATATGGCCAACCCTAGATTAGGAAGGCAGAACTGGGTTCTTGCAAACACTTGCAATTTTTTGTATAATTTCTTACAGTCATGGCAGTGTCAAAATAGATCACAACCACCTGTTCTGGTTTCTCTCCAGTGGCGGAACACAAATGGGCTTCCTGACATTGCTTCAAACTTGAGTCCAATTCACCCATGGCTCAAGTGGGGTGGGCATAAATATGCCAAGTCTTGGCTAAACCATTAGGAAATCAAGGAAGAGGTAAAAAATGCTATTGTATCTAAATTTATGGAGAAATTGTTGTGGGATAAAGAATTAGATGATAAAAGAAAATTAAGATACTATAAAGTGGTGATCAACCCTAATCTTGGCAGGGCTGGAATAAATTTTGACTCATATAATCAACCCTAATCTTTGTGGGGTTGGAATAAAATTTGACTAGTATGAGGACATATTCCTGTATGAGGACATTTGTATAGATACTAATGGTGACATACTTTCTCTTAGATGAAATTAAGGGAGAGGATGAATAACAATATCCAAAGGTGTAATTATATGAAAACCACTCCGATATAGAAGCATACCATACCTTTGTTTCTTGTGGGTTTGAAATTGATGGCATGTGCTTAGAATGGGTCCAAGAAAATGAATGTTTATGTTTTGTGATAATTGTAGGGATTTTGAGGGGAATCCACCCTTAGGATCCTTGGGTCATGTGAAAGGAAATCCCTTTGGAACTTATTGTCTCTCCCACTAGGGAATCATTTTCTATGATATATCTAGAGGATGTAAAGTTTTCTTATCAGTTTGTTCTTAAGGTGCTCGTAGCTTATTCAGGCATCCCTATAAATCCATATAAATCGACAATTCCATGAGTTGGGAAGGGTGTTAATATTATTGTTGTAACTCCTCTATGTCTTAGGGATATCCTTTCAAGGTGAAGGTTGTCATTACCCATGATATAGTGTTTGGAATTATACAAGGTTGATTGCATGCTTGACATGGGTTTTGAACCCTAAATTTGTAAAATTTTCCAAGAAATATATATGCCTCTACTAGGAAAAAGGTAGAGCGTGGTATTAAGTGCTACTTTTCCAAAGGAGATACAGAGGTTGGTTATGTATTTTCTTTCAAATTACATATTTATGAAAGTAGGAGGTTATGAGATTGACTCAGTTAATGATACTTTGGCTCGGCTACATAAACTAGCCTGTCGATTTTGGCATATTATTTTTCATGTCATTATAATCTCATGTGGGAGTGTTTTCTCCATACATCTTAACTAGTGTTTGAGAGTTACTTTCCATGGTTGATTTTACTTCATCTTAAGTGATCAAGACTTTAAGAGTCATTAATTTTGTTCTACAACAATACTCTGGGATTCTTTGTAACACTACCTTGAGAGGTGATTTTTCACGCTCCCTTATGAAATTTTAACAAGCATGTTTTAGTATCTGTGACTCTCGGAGTTTACATGCCTTATTTTGGAAGTTACTTAGGAACTTAAAGTCCCCATGCGAGGTCTCCGTTGGAGTATCTTTTCAAGACTCACAATCACTCTAATCTACTTTGATAGTTTTGTCATTTGGATCATGCCTCTTTATATGGTGTTATAACATTTTAACAAATTGTTTGCTAAGAGAATTTTAGTTGGATTTGAGAATTATTCTGATCCTAAGAGTATTTGGGTTCAGTTATTTTGATCCACATCATTGAGATGGATTTTGGTTTCTGCAATTTCAATTGCAGGTCTACCGTATCAATCATGGATCTACCACTTCCTACCTTATCTATAAGAAAGGTCATCGTTTTCAATAGTGTAACATACTCGCCTACCCAAAGGCCGGGCTACGTTACCTTAAACAGGCTGCAAAACACCCAGACACCAACAGACGAGGCACATTGCAGTCCTAAGACTTAGTTCTCTAATCTTATCTCGAAAACAAAGGACTTCTCAACAATGTTAGAAGCATGCACACCACATGCATAATACAAGATCCATGTCACAACATAAAAGAGATAAACAATGTGCCATGCACAAAAAATAACCAGCAGACAAGCACATTAGAATACATATCTCAGAGATAATTAAATACATAGTTGAATACATTAAACAAAAAAAACAGAGAGCACTTATCTTTGCAAGTAAACATTCACCAATTGGTTGCATACCAAGGACGTTCCTCCCAACCATAGATGATGTTGTTCATTTACTCTCAACAACAAGTCACCCCCAAGCCAGGGCTATGAATCCACAAGGACGGGTCCTAGGCCAAGTCTAAAGACACAACAGTTGGCTAGGTAGCTCTTAGGTTTCCCAACCTCACAACAATCCTAATTTTCAGCTCTCTTTCCCCCTTAGCCTGCACAACCCCAAGAAATGAACACCTTTCTCTGCCATGCAGTCCCCAAGGCTGTTCCATTTCTCTCCAGGGCTCCAGTGCTATTGGTAAGGAAATATCCCTGCTGGAAACTCTAAGGACTCTCAGCTGTGGACAGTTCCATCTGAACTGCCATCAAGTTCATGCACATAGGCATCCATTCCCTCCTGTAATGATCAGTAAATCATTACAGCCATTCAATGATGGCTCTTCTCTTCCTGCCATTTGTTTCCATGCTTAGCCCAACAACACACAAACTGACAATAGTGAGTGAAAGGAAGAAGAACAAGGGGACAAGGGGAAGAATATGAACCAAGGGAAGAACGATCCCCTAACTTCACCCCAAGCCACCCTCATGCCGCCATTCATATCCATGCTCAGACCAAGAGAATACGAATGCAACAAGAGTGAGGCTCCCAAAAATGAAGAATGGAAAAGGGTGTAGCAATGAAAGATTAAGAACAAGTGGAAAAGTGAACCCCCACCCAAACCAAAGATGGGTTTATATAATTACTTGGAAATCAAGAACCACATGGCCTCCCTGAAGAAGCTCATGTAACCCCCTGTTCTCCATAAAATCAATTATGGGTAAATATAATAATAATAACAAGACTTAGCCCCTCAATCCCCCTTTCTCATGGAATCATAGTCCCCTATCTCTTTTGTCCTTGTCGATCTTGCAGCCAGTGGTGTATTTTATTAAAGTATATGAAGTATTACATTTCCTAGGCACTCTGGCCCTTTTTCAACTTTACCGGCTCACCAACCTAAGTCATATTTACATATCACATTATAATTCATAAGGGTTAGAACCAGGATGTTACATCCCCCTCCCCTTATTTTGGCACTGTCCTTAGTGCACAACACTATTCCAATGTTATTAACATTACAATTCTAGGCCCTCTGTCCTTAATTCACACAGGCAATCCAACCCAATCTTATATACATAGGCACTCTGGCCTAAAATTAAACATGTATACATAGGAATTCCGACCCAAAAAATGTATAATGGTCTTCAAAATTTATATTTCTGACAGTAGTTCCAACCAACAAGCTCTCCTTCCCTCTTAGCCCTGCACAACCCAAAGAAATGAACCCCTTTCTCTGCCATGCAGTTCCTCGGGTTGTTCCACTTCTCTCCTGGGATTCAATGCACTTAGCCAGGAAGTTTCAAAGTTGTAGCTTCCAGAACTCCAACTGCAACAAGTCCATTGGAATTTCTTCATTCTATGCCTTTGTCATTCAGTTGTTCCATCATCACCTTCTTTTCTCTCATAGTCTTGTACTTTTCTAGATCTTCAACATTCATCGTTTTCCTACAACATTTCAAATTAGCGAGCATGTTAGTTCACAATTTGTGCATAAAATTCTCATTCTTTCACATAATGTAAGAGTAAATTTTCATAATCCAATACAAACTTATCTATGTGGTTCATGGATCTGCATCCATATGGTTGTATCATTAACTTGGCTCACTATTTTCCTTGACATACCCATGGTGTGCATGATCCCAAACGATAGTTTACAAGAACTAATAAGGTCTCCTCTTCCTTGCGGTCACTCACCTTCCAGTCCCAAGCTTAGGCATCCTCTTCTCTACTATACAGTCCCTCGGGTGATCCATCTTGCCTTGCCAATGTTTTCTCACACAGGAAGAACTACCCATCATGTGCATGATCCCAATCAATAGTTTACAAGAACTATCAAGGTCTCCTCTTCCTTGCGGTCACTGACCCTCCAGGCCAAAGCTCATGCATTCCCTTCTCTGCTATACATTTCCTCGGGTGATCCATCTTGTCTTACCAAGTTTTTCTCGCACATGAAGAATTCCAGAGACTTTATCGAGCCTTACAGTCAAGGCATCCCTTAGACTTGCTCTGCCGAGGCATCCCTCCGACATTGTGTTACCTCAACACAACATATTCTGGGCTATCATGGATTACCATAGGGTTCTCACGGCTCAACAGTAGCCTTTTCCATGCTTTCCATCTTGCATATCCAACATATCATCTATATTATACACATACAGTCATCATGAGATATCATTATAACCATTTCAAACATAAATGCCAAATCTGTTTTATACAGAAAAATAAAGTTTTCCAAGCATGATCTTTCTGCTCGTAATGGTTGGCTCTGCAACTGTAGATATCATTATTCCTTATGGGATTACATCCCTTCCATATCCAAGACCATTCTACCTGCAATTTCTTCAATTTACATTCGGCCCAAACAATTCGTCAGTAATTATCAAATCATAATTCCCAAAACTATTTTATATAGGAAAAATAAAACTTCTAGACATGAGCTTCTGCTCATAACAATTTGACTCTTCCAACGATAGGCATTGGTCTTCTTTATGGGCTTACAACACTACCATATCCAAGACCCCTTTCCTCCTGCAATTTCAACATTCCTCAACCAAACAAATTGTCAATATCATGTACAAGATATATATTTTCATGGCAATGATTCAAAACAAAATCACAAACTTCTCTCAGAATTTTTTACAACTATAATTCAATTACTTCTATTAATCCAACTATCAATTGTAATGAACTCATCATTACATACACATGTATTATTAGCCACACAGACTTTTCATAATGCAACAGTTAATAAGATAACAATCAATGTGCTAATACCCATGGTCACATATCCACAATGCATCCATGCATTGACTACATAATTCCACATAACTATGTCATGTATTCCACCATGATGACTTGGAAGGTTTGGTCAATGATTCAACACATCATCCACACACTTCCTACTGCTTGCCTAACTATTTGGTTACCTTCCTTTTCCAACCAAACACAACACCAAGAATATAATCCTTAAGTGCTCTTCAGTGTTGGCAAAGAGGTTGCAATCTGTTGGCCCTTGACCAAGTTTCGGGAATTTCTTGGTCATGTTGACCTATTTTGGAACTTCAATAGCTTGTCGAAGGATGAGCATAAGACGAAGTGGAGATCACGGGATCTCGGCCCCCTTTTTGGGTTTTTGGGAATATGTAATGGGAATGGGACGTCGACCATGGACCTATTTTGTAATGTATATATAGATGTCTAGGAAGTAGTAGAAGGAGGGGGAGCTAAGTGCTAAGAGAATAGTGCATCTATGTGATGTGAATGTATGCTAAGTGAAGTAGAGTCTGTAAGTGCTTTGTGCATGACTGTAAGAGACTTGCAGAGCTATGTGCAGATCCTTGTAGCATATCGTGGAGAGCTTAGTGCTGTAGTGCAAGGAAGAAGGATCTAGCGAGCTACACAGATCTTTTGTCCTGTGCGGAGTAAGGGTTTTGAAGGATTTGTGCTTGTAACCAATTGACTGAAGACAATAACAAAGAAGAGTTGGTGGACATAGCTCCAGGAGGGGGTTGAACCATGTAAACACTGTGTTATGTACTTTGTGCTTTATCTTTATGTGTTCACATGATATTTGCCAAGTGATTTGATATGTTTAGATAGATTTATTCATGCTTTGTTTTTATTATATGAGAGAATGTTAGATCTGATCTAGATAGTCATGATTAGTGCTTGATGTGATCACTCTGATCCATTTGTATATGATAAGTGCTTGAATACTATAGATTAATGTGAATACTGCAAAGCTCTGTTGTCTCAGCGAAATGAATAGTGATTACATATTAAGGAACTGACGGTGCTAAGAGTTGTGTTAAGTATTATAATCACAGATCTGTGTTTCAGCTAAGTTTGTAGACACCTGAGTCTCGCAACCACCCCTACCTCTACCTCATGCGAGACTTCATTTGATTCACAGGTGTTTCTGAAAGGGCCAGTAGTTAGGGCTTTGTTGGTGCATTGTTGTAGCGTCGAACCCTGAGTCTTCTCCTATGCCAACAAATGGTTCCATTGCTGGGACCTGAAACTGTGATTGTTGGGAACTGAGAAAGAAGAAGCTTTGTGAAAAGAGTTGACCTGAAAGCTCTATGCATAGATCTGTGCCCTGGTACAAAGTGGTCTACTTGATTTATAAAGATTTGTGCTAAAGAAAGAAGGTCAGATCTAAAAGAAAGAAGCTCGATCTGAAGAAAAGAAGATCAGATCTGAAGGAAAGAAGAAAGATCTGAACACTTGGTGCTCTAATAAAGGTAAAAGTAAGAGTTTATGATTAAAAGAGGTAAGATCTATAAGCTTTGTGCTCTGATAAAGGTAAAAATAACGAAATTTTTTAGATTTGGAAGCTTTGTGCTTTGTAGAAGTAAGATAAGTGTAAATTTTTATTTCTAGAATATGGATCTAGGTATGATTGATAGGATCTATCCTAGCTTGAAAACTAGGGTATTAATAGATAAAAGAAGGTTTGATATGAGTAGATCTGATAAGACTAGAGAAATATATGTTATACCAATGCATTAAAAGAATGTTTGGACTAACAAATGGATGCAAGATCCTAGAAAGAATTTATTGGAGGTTAGCTCCTATGATCCTAGTGCACAATACAGAAGAGGTTGGGGATCATTTAAAAGAAATAAAGGATTAACCCTCTGTTATAGTTGTAGAAGACCGAGACATCTTGCTAAGGAATGCCCTGGTGGAAGAACTAGTTGTCTTTGTTGCAAATATCTAGACCATGAAGTGTTGGATTGCCCCAGAATGATTGCTAAGCTTGAAAGTATGAACATAAGACAAGAGAACCCTAATACAGATCCATAAACTAATGCTATAGTAGAACCCTAGAAAGAATCAGAGAAGGTATTACTACAAATGAAAGAAACCTTGGATGACCATCAACATGTTAGACTATCAGATATCTTTAAAGACAAAGAGTGCCTTGAAGCAAGAATATGGGACTTCGACATTGACTGTGTTTTAGATGAGGAAACACAAATGAATATAATGATAGAGAGAACTTGGGAAGCTATAGGAAGGCTTGCTATGATTCCTTCATTAGGAGGAATAGGGTTATTCAGAGGAAAATTGGTAAACCTGTGTGGAATGCTCGCTCAGATACCTATGACCATCAATGGAACTTCGACAGAGGAAGATGTTGAGATTATTAAATTTGTTGAAGACAACACCCCATTTACCATGTTAATAGGAAAACCTTGGCTTGATAGAGATCAAGCCAGACGAAAGAAAGAAGAAGATGTATTGGAGCAGAAGAAACAAGAGTTAAAAGATTTCATGACCAGAAGGATCGCATATTTGATTGAAGAAAAGGAGAACAGGTCGAAGCTATTTGACACTAGAGACCCTGATGTTGAAGTTGCAAGAACACTAGAAGACCCAAAAAAGACTGAAGTACCTATCTTGGATAAAGAAGAGGTATTACCCCTAAGTCCTAGGAAAGAATCTCAACAACACGCAGTGACTATGTTAAAAGAAGAGAAGAATCAGAATGGATGAACCACCGAGATGAAGCTCAGTAGAAAGAGGGATAAGAAGCAAAGTAAGAAGAGAGATAAGTTGCAAAAGGTTCTAGGGGAGACTTCGCAGAAAGAAAATTTGCAAAATTGGTGATTCGCCAGTTTATCAGAACAATGACATAAGGCACTTCACCATGACGAAGCAATATAGCCGTTGGGGCCGATATATCCATTCAAATCCCACTTCAAATGGGTAGAAAAGAAATAAAGGTTCATCATTAGACCATTGGGTCGGGCCATAATGGATCAAACATGAGTTAATGGAGGCTCATGCCCGTTGCAAGTGAACCATTGTCGAGTTACCTATTTATCCCGTCATGCCATGCACCGAGAACACTTTTGCTAATTGAGAATTTGAGCCCACAGACTAAGCCAAGTTTATACAGTGATCATTGTGCTTTCACTCTCTATCTCATTACCATGTCTAAGTTGCTCCCTGAACCTGTGAATTGTTCACCCCAAGTGCGTATGTCAGAAGCATTGAGCATTACAGAGAAAGATGCTAAGAAGTTTTGATTGACTTGATGATTGGAAGAGTCATGTTGGAGAGAGGAGTGTCTACAGGTGTACAAGAATCTTCGACAAGAGGATTGGCAACCTCTCTGTCCACTACTCACAGAGCTGGACCATCCTGTGAAATGTGAACTAAACATAGGGATGATCTCGCAAATGCTAAGATGATTCTGAGCATTCTGCTTGCCTATATACCACCCCTGAGCGGCGTGATAAACCGATACACTGTGCCCAGAGACTTTGAATATGAATTGGTCACTGTGTATCTCCTGAAGGGGATACGCGCAGTGCACGCAGACCAAGATAAGATTGTAGCGTTGAAGTTTAGCGACTTCAACCTTGACGACATGAAAGTGTAAAACATGCTCTCCCTGCAAAAGTATCTGACCAGAACCAAGGGAAAAATATCAAAGATCATACCCCAGTCATGGAACCATAACCTCGCGCAGTTCACCCTCCTCAATGTTATGAAGATCCCGCACTTCGGAAGGCACTAAGAAGTGTACGCATGCGTCAAGTTACTGTTATCCTACTACCATGGAGGATATTTATGGTTGAATCTCTGTATCATAGTGGATCCGACTTTGATTAATCGAATCACAGGGCTGAGTATGCAAGGCCCTGACCCACAGGATTTCTACCTTGGAAAAACCATGGATCATGCTCTTGCGCAGAAGATTAAAGACACCTACGGGGATGTTGAGAAGGGAACGCGAGGCTACAAGGTAGCCTCTATCCAGAGCGGTGAAGTGCGCCTAGCCTATCAATTGATCATAGGGAAGTTAGTTCACAAGAACCGACCCACCCAAGTGACTAGATTTGTAGTCGACCTCGCAGGGAAGTGCGTGGAGGGCCTACAAATGAATTGGGTGAAGTACCTTGTAAACCAATTAGAATTGGACTGCAAGGAAGCACAAGATCAAGGATATGAGTTCCACTTCAGTTGGCTTCTCATCTTGATCACTTTCATCACATGGGAGATGCCAGAAGGTGCGACCTTCCTGGACATTGAGTCGTTTGAAACTTTGGCTACGAAGTTCAGTACAATATGGTACTCGAATGAAATGAACAAGAAGTGGCAATCAAATGCCGTATTCCATACTTATTACAACCAGTTGAAAGTAGCCATCCAGTCTGTGCCTCGTATAACCACAAACACTCTCCACAGGTTCAGGCCTTTGATGAAATTCAACGCAGACTGCCATTTCATATATATCACAATGCGCATTGATGAGCATAAACAATAGCTGTATTTGTACTACAAGTTGATGGAGGATGACTTGGAAGAGATTACCAAGGAATGGTCAGCAGACCTCCTTTTTCTAGCGAACCCTGTGGAGATTTCCGATGTTGACAGTCTAGAAACTGCGACGGTATACCCGGACCGAGCAAGATAAATAAAACCGAAGAGGTCCATGATTTAGACAACGCATCCATAAAGACCGCTTCCATCTCAACAAAGGAAGGAGGATATGGAAGAGAAATAGATGGTGCAGAAATTGAACAGAAGAAAGGCGAGGTTACAACGCCTAGAGATGAGGAGGACCCCTCAAAGAAAAGGAAGGTTTCCCCTCCGAAAAATTCTTCAAGGAAGAAAATGAAAGCAACCAGGAACAAATTTGAGACCACCCTCACCTCAGACGACTTCGAATTCATCGTCACAACATTGAACGATGCTTCACTGGAGATAGAAAAGAAGCAAGAAGCTAAATAGGAGGAGGTATTCAATCGTTTCAAGGTTGAACTTCAAGGAGTGCAGCAGGCACTACAACCCAGCCGCATAGTTTCCACTGCGCCTCTACCATCGAAAACACCAGAAATGGGAGATGAGCCAGCTCAACTCCACCGCATCGCTAATACAGTCGAAGCTCACCTTCGACGAGCTCAGGAAGAGACAACACAATCCACCCAGGATCTAGTGCAAGTACAGAGAGACCTTGAGGACCAACGCAGTGTTGCAGAACGAGAGAAGCTTGATCTGCAAGAGAAGTTCGATGAAGAAAAATCCCAGTTGCATAAAGAAAAGGAACAGTTGCTCACAGAGAAAATCGAAGTAAATGAGTTGGTTCACATAACACTTTTCTCTATGACAATCATTGAAGTAAATACTATAGAATGAATTCCACAACAAGTGGCACAACTCGAAGAAGTAATCCAGTAGCTCCAACAATGCATAACAGATTTGGAGCTCCGCACTGTGCCTGAGACCCCTCAAGATGTAAGAGACATTAGGGAAGCAACTTCCCGAAACACGGTCGATAGATTAAAATCTCTTTGCTTGGAGTGTAAGAAATTGAGTAACCGAAGCACCCAGACATACGAGAACATCACCGAGAACCTAGATTTATAGACACTGGAGTCACAGCTCCAGGAAGCAAAGCAGCATGAAGATACACTACACGTGCAGCTGGAGGCTCTATTGGCTGTAGAAAGGATGAATAGGTCTCAATAACAATGCATATTTCAACAATAGATCCATATGATTCAAAGCAAAGTGATGGACGTCACTCAATGACTTCAACCTATGCAATATAAGGCATGCCAGTTGTTTATAGAAGTTGAAAGCTGAGGATCAGAGTTAGAACAGGTCGTCGTCACATCAGAACAACACCTAGAAGGGCCAGTGAACGACACAGTGATCCAAGATTTCACCGAACAAGAGGCCATAGCAAAGAAGCAAGTCAAAGCAGCTCGAGCCAAGCTCGAGGCATTCGAGGTAGAATTGGTTAGACCAGAGTGACTCAGGACGAGTCACAAGTGAGTGTTGGGGGCCTGTTGGCCCTTGACCAATTTTCAAAATTTATTGGTCATGTTGGCCTATTTTGGAACTTCGACAGCCTGTCAAAGGAGGAGCGCAAGACGAAGCGGAGATCACGGGATCTCGACCCCCTTTTGGGCTCCTTTTTTGTTTTTTGGGAATATGTAACGGGAATGGGACATCGACCATAGGCCTATTTTGTAATGTATATATAAATGTCTAGGCAGTAGTAGAAGGAGGGGGAGATAAGTGCTAAGAGAATAGTGCATCTATGTGATGTGAATGTATGCTAAGTACAATAGGGTTTGTAAGTGCTTTGTGCATGACTGTAAGAGACTTGCAGAGCTAAGTGCAGATCCTTGTAGCATATCATGGAGAGCTTAGTGTTGTAATGCAAGGAAGAAGGATGTAGCGAGATGCATAGATCTTCTGTCCTGTGCGGAGTAAGGGTTTTGAAGGCTTTGTGCTTGTAACCGATTGACTGAAGACAATAACGAAGAAGATTTGGTGGACGTAGCCGTAGGAGGGGGGTGAACCACGTAAACACTGTGTTATGTGCTTTATCTTGATGTGTTCACATGATATTTGCTAAGTGCTTTGATATGTTTAGATAGATCTATTCATGCTTTGTGCTTATTATATGTGATAATGTTAGATCTGATCTAGATAGTCATGCTTAGTGCTTGATGTTCTCACTCTGATCCATTTGTATATGCTAAATGATTGAATACTATAGATTAATGTGAATGATGCGAAGCTCTGTTGTCTCAGCAAAGTGAATAGTGATTACATATTAAGGAACTGACAGTGCTAAGAGTTGTGTTAAGTATTATAATCACAGATTTGTGTCCCAGCTAAGGTTGCAGACACCTGAGTCTCGCAACCACCCCTACCTCTACCTCAGGTGAGACTCTTCTTTGCAGGTGTTGCTGAAAGGGCCGGTAGTTAGGGATTTGTTGGTGCACTATTGTAGCGTCGAACCCTGGGTCTGCCCCTATGCCAACACAATCCAAACATCATATATATAGTAGATACCATCGAGCACTCACATAGTGCTATAGCCCTTCCATATCCAACCATATTATGGTCTCACACATGACTAGCTCTATGGGTATTCATTGTTATATAAGGAGTATGTCTCCTGAATTAACCTGGTTATGATCCCATAACCAATGATAACATAATATGCAACTGACATTTTATCTAAGTGCATTCTAGCATCAACAACACTTACACACTCTAGGCCTTTGGCCATTACATATCAATTTAAATATTGAAAATTAACTGAGGGAATCCTTACCTCGATCCCCTTCAACATGTATGCATCAACAAAAACTAAATGCATACCTGCCTGGTTGTTACCAACCTACTTGTTGTTGTCTAACCAACTAATATTTATAGAAGCTCTCAGACTTCTCCCTTCATCCTTTTGATCACCATTCCTTCCATCCTCATGGGTCTTCACCTAGATGGAAATCACAAGCAACAACAATATCCACATATTTAACCCTACTATATCAGTTGTCCTGAATACACAATCCATCATTAGTCATACTCAAACATAATAATAGACTTTTCTAAATTTACCAACATGTTATATGCATATCCAAGCATGTACATATGAAAAATTACACATCTATATGCGCCAATCATTTACTGTCGGCGTGCCTACTAATTCATATGCATTTTAACTTCATTGTATGCTTCATGAACTCTAGTGCATTTCTGTTTCAATTCACTTATTTATTTATCTATTTCTGTTGTAGTTGGTTTTCCTTGAATTCCTTTAGATCCTTGATGCCTTGCATGCCCCCATTCTTCTCATATGCACTATGGTTCCCTGGTTTGAACACTTTCCAGCCAAGTTGCACTTGGACATTATGCAATCCAACCAATGTGTTCTATTTTCAGCAACCTCTCCTAGGCAGTCATATCCAACTTTACCTTTATGAAACATTCCAACACCCTGGAATGAAGTAGATCAAACATTCCATCACTCTATTACAATGTTCTTGAATCAAATACTATTACTCCTTATTTGTCCATTAGGTTACTTCATTAACCTTTCCTTGTGAAACCATACCTTTCACACTTAATATCATTCCCAATGGAAGTCCATTTTCACTCAATGCCACTTTTGAAGTGAGAGCATTCAAATTCCTTTGCATTGGCATCTTTCTTCTAATGTGAACTCTGATTTAAGATTTTAGACAATAGATAAGTCATATCTAACAAATCCTTCCCTGGAACTCCTATGCTTGACACATAGATTTTATTCACACATCACCTCTTAAGCTCTTTGTTTCTTTCCACATCAAGATTGCAACTGTCTACACATCTCTACCTTCAAGGCTATGGAGCCTTACTTTTCCTTTCTATGCCCATTAATGACATTATTCACTTGCTAGCTTCATGTCCCATGTGTGGATTCTTTCTTTTGTAGTACCTCATCCAACTTTTGTAAGAAAATTCATGCCTCCATGACCCTAACATTTGATCCTATTCTTGAATTGATCTGGTTATACCTCTAATCCTGCTAAACCTGCAAGTAATCATCTGGTTAGAATTATACATATCATACAAAAATTGTCAATTACATTTAAAGGTACCTTTTCTGTTTAATTTATGAAGAAAATTATATCAATTGTAACAGTTATCCAAAAATAGAATGATTCCAGGTCATTCTTCCTTGAATCATCTTTCCAATGACTAAAATCTTGCCCCAAATGGATATCGGAGTTGAAAGTTAGGGTTCCCTGAAAAACCACTTTCAACCCCCTGAGCTGATACAAAAAATCAAAAACTGCAAAGGTGCTTCCTTCAAACCAAGTTCCACGTGACCACGACTAAATCCTTCCTGGTGCTTTTATATTTCAAAACAACCAATTCGGCCATAATCCTTTCTTCCCTCAGCTCTCAACTACATGTGACCACGGTCATGATCCCGTGCTTAGCTGAAAAAACACTTATCCAGAGCTTCGGGACTTCGAAACTTCAGAACCTTCAACCAAGACTTGATCAACGGTCCTCGTCCTCATTCATGATCAACGATCAAGATCCACTTCAGAACTCCACACTTCAGAAGTTTCAACTTTCGACCTCTTCTTTCCCCTGGAGTAATCTGTACCTAAAGTTCAGAATTAGGCACCATGCTTCGTCCTCAAATCAATGGCTCTAGTCCACTTCAGAACTTTGGCTTTCAGAAATCTCAAATTTTTTTGCTTGCTTCCTTCTGGAATGCTTTTACCTGGAGTTCATGATTTGTCAACGCGTGTCCTCCCCCAGATCAACAATTGTGAATCGTTTCGGCTCTTCGGGCTTTGAGAGTTTCAAACTCTCTGCCTTCACTTTCTTCCAGAGTTCTTTCACCTGGAGTCGATGATCCATCGACGCATGTCTCTCATAGATCAACGACTGTGAATCGCTTCGGCTCTAAGGGCTTTGGGAGTTTCAAACTCTACACCTTCACTTTCTCCCAGAGTGCTTTCATCTGGAGTTGGTGATCCATCGACGCATGTCTCTTACAGATAAACGAATGTGAATCATTTCAGCTCTTCAGGAGTTCTCAACCCAATGCTAACTATCACATCTTTTCCTCTAAAATGCCTAGCCTTCAAACTGCATGATTTGTCGCCACGTGGAAAAATACTAGAAGCGGACACATGGCCCAATCAGGCGGGTGACACGTGTCACGTTCTAACTAACATTTCAATACTCCATATGCTAAAAAATTACTGACACATGACACACATCCCATGTGTCCATGTCATCCCAGGTGACATCCGCAAGCCACGTCACTTCAGAATTCTGGGGTCCACATCACCTCCAGGTGATGTCATCGTGCCCCACCACATCGACTCTTCGGGCTTCAGGAGTTTCCATACTAGCACACTTCCAATTATCCCGAACTACGAATTCCCAAACTGGCCAATTTGTCGCCATGTGTCCTCTTGGATTGGACAACTAAGATTCACTTCGGGTCTTCACCCGGAGTCCACGAATCTGCACCACGTGTCCTCCTTAATCTGATGGTTGAGGCTTACTTCGGGTATTCGGACTTCGAAAATCTAAAATTTTAAAACTTATCTGGCCCCACTGGCTTTTATCCAAAGCACTAGATTTGGTGACGCATGGTCCTCGACAGATCAATGGCTGAGATCCTTTTGGGTCTTCAGGTTTCAGAAGTCTCAAACTTCAAACCTCCTCGAAGTACACATGATTTTTCCGCGTGTCCTCTTGAATCGGGTGGTTGAGGCTTACTTTGGGCCTTCACCTGAAGTCCACAGATTTACGCCACGTCTCTTCTGGATTGGATAACCTAGATTGACCTCAGACGATCCGACACTTGAGATTTACTCTA
The DNA here is from genome assembly GCA_032191745.1 of Picea mariana. Taxonomy (NCBI): domain Eukaryota; kingdom Viridiplantae; phylum Streptophyta; class Pinopsida; order Pinales; family Pinaceae; genus Picea; species Picea mariana. The sequence goes on along the minus strand of JASDQU010739256.1, from coordinate 509,500 downwards.
GTTGAGATCTATTTCAAATGATTGGACGATCAAGATTTACTTCAGATCTCCGACTCTCCAGGCTTCAAGAGTCTCAAATCTCAACTGGAAACCTCTCAAACAGATTTCTTTGGAGTTACCGATTTGCTGACACGTACCTCTTGGTGATTGACGGTTAGGATCTACTTTGGCTATTTCATCTCCTCCTCGTCCGCAAACTTCCAGAGTTGTGGATCTCGTGCCACTTGTCTCTCCTTGACGATGGACGACCCCAAACTACTTCGGCTATACAGAGTTTCGATGTTCGATCCCTAACATGTCACATCACTTCATGTCTTTTAATTTGCGGGGGCATGCATCAACAGTTTGGAGTAACCTGCTTTTCACCCCGCAATTCTCCTGATGCTGACATGTAACTCCTTGGTGAAACCGTGGTTTGGATTACGAGACCGCCTTGGGAAATTATCTCTCGTGCAACTTAGTTCCCCGCAATGACTCCTGTCCATTGATCTCACTCTCCAATGGGATTTGACGGTTGTGAACTTAGCCCTTTCTTCCTTTTCATCGGATGACCCTTGTTCACCTGTCCTCTGGTCCAACGATCCCGGTTCTCTCCTGATCCTACAGTGGCGATCACTCTCGAATTCAAAGGGGGACAATCACAATCCTTCGAACCCCTTACAAAGGATCTCCGACGTTGTAACTCTTGTGTAGATTCTGCAATGCCATTCCTCCTGAGATTTTCAACTTCACAGTTAGAATTTGATCTCAACCATGAGACTCTGACCAATAGACCCGACCCATACCGGCTCGATGTTTCAACTAGAAGCTTTGATACCAAACTGTAACATACTCGCCCACCCAGAGGCCAGGCTACGTTACCTTAAACAGGCTGCAACACACCTAGCCATCAATAGGCAAGGCATGCTTCAGTCCTAAGACTTAGTTTTATGATATTATCTCGAAAACAATGGACTTCTCAACAATGTTAGAATCATGCACACCATATGCATACGACATGATCCATGTCACATCATAAAAGAGATAAACAATGTGCCATGCACAACAAATAACCAACATACAGGAAGATTAGAATACATCTCTCAGAGATAATTAAATACATAACATAATGCATTAAACAAAAAACACAGAGAGCACTTATCTTTGCAAGTAAACGTTCACCAACTAGTTGTATACCAAGGACATTCCTCCCAACCATAGATTTTATTGTTCATTTACTGTCAACAACAGGTCACCCCTGAGCCAGGGCTATGAATCCACAAGGACGGGTCCTAGGCAAAGTCTAAAGACACAACAGTTGGCTAGGTATCTCTCAGGTTTCCCAAACTCACAACAATACTAATTTCTAGATCTCTTTCCCCCTCAGCTTGCACAACCCCAAGAAATTAACACCTTTCTCTGCCATCCAGTCCCTGAGGTTGTTCCATTTCTCTCCAGGGATCCAGTGCTACTGGTCAGGAAATCTCCATGCTGTAAACTCCAAGGACTCTCAGCTGTGGACAGTTCTATCCGAACTGCCATCAAGTTTATGCACACATGCATCCATTCCCTCCTGGAATGATCAATATATCATTACAACCATTCAATGATGGCTCTCCTCTTCCTGCCATTCATTTCCATGCTCAGCCCAAGAGCACACGAACTGGCAGTAGCGAGCGAAAGGAAGAAGAACAAGGTGACAAGGGGAAGAAGATGAACCAAGGGAAGAACAATCCCCTAACTTCACCCCAATCCACCCTCACGCCACCATTCATATCCATGCTTAGACCAATAGCATGCGAATGCAACAAGAGTGAGGCTCCCAAAAATGAAGAATGGAAAAGGTGTAGCAATGAAAGAATAAGAACAAGTGGACAAGTGAACCCCCACCCAAACCAAAGATGGGTTTATATAATTACTTGGAAATCAAGAACCACATGGCCTCCCCCAAGAAGCTCATGTAACCCCCTTTTCTCCATAAAATCAATTACGGGTAATTAAAATAATAATAACAAGACTTNGGAAATCAAGAACCACATGGCCTCCCCCAAGAAGCTCATGTAACCCCCTTTCTCCATAAAATCAATTACGGGTAATTAAAATAATAATAACAAGACTTAGCCCCTAAAGCTCCCTCTCTCGTGGAATCATAGCCCCTTATATCTTTTGTCCTTGTCGGTCTTGCAGCCAACGGTCTACATCACAAGAACCAACATAAATTACAACGAACATAACGCCCACATTGGGAAGCACATGACTCTGGCTAGGTTATCCTTCACTTCCATCAATCGGGGTGCACAATGATCCCCTCATCATGAATCATGCCGTCACAAAGCAGTGGACGTGACAGTAACCAAGGTGCAACATAACGTATCTAGACCAATAACCTAAGAAAACTCCAATGCGCTAGGAGACCAAATTAATTTTCAAAAATACAAGAAGAATATACCCAAGCACCCAATCAATAAGTCAACAAGATGCAAGGTGATATCATTCAATATTTAAATTGCGCAACCAACTGAAGAAATCTTGTTTTCTTATGAGGCACTTTTTCAAGGAAGTCTCCCATACTGTAAAACATAAATAATTTGAATAATAACTAAAAATTCATGTGCATGGATATTCTATTTCAATTCTCTATATAATAGAATGTTATTTGAAAGCTAGCTTAATCATAGTGATATAAGGAATTCATACTTACATTTGTTAAGATAAATAATGTCTACCATCATAAACAGGTAAATTAATATATTAAGAATCATGAATACAAAGGTTTTTTTTTTGGATTAACGAAAGAACTTCCACATCATCTTATATGTCAGTTAAAATAGATGTCCAGAAATAAAATCGCTGTCAAAAATGTATACAAGATCATTGTCTGTCATTCATTATTATTAAATTCGCAGTCACACAAAACCATCTATACACAATAATTATACACACAATTATTATTAAATTCGCAGTCACACACAACCATCTTTACACAACAATTATACACACAATTATTATTAAATTCGCTGTAAAAAATTAATTAATTCGCAGTCACACACAACCATCTTTGCACAACAATTATTATTAACTTCGTTGTCAAAAATTATAAAATTCACAGTCACACACAACCATCTATACACAGTCATAAATTCATTGTCATACATAGTCATAAAAATGCTGTCATTCACATGTAAAAATGATGTTAATAATCAATATCGTTGTCCATTCACAAGTTTATTGAATATATGATATTGTTGTCTATTAAATATATGATATTGCTATCTATTTAATATGTGATAATTTTGTCTATTAAGTATATGATATCGTTGTGTAAATAACAATAAGATCCATAACTAAGGAACAATAAAATCCATAAATAGATTGCTATGTAAAAAATGGGTGAAATGGCTATGTAAAATGCCAAGAAAAACGTGGTTTGAATGCTATGTAATATGCCAAGAATTTTGTGGTGTGAATACTGTGTAAAATTCCAAGAAAGTCGTGGTGTGAATGATGGGGAATATGCCAAGAAAAACGTGGTGTGAATGCTGGGTAATATGCCAAGAAAAACGTGGTGTGAATGATGGGTAATATGCCAAGAAAAACGTAGTGTGAATGCTGGGTAAAACGCCAAGTCAATCGTTGTTAATAACTCACATTTTTGTGAGGAAAGGAGAACAAATATAAGGTTGGTACGAGTCACCCATATTTGCTCAGAAAGAAAAGAAAAACGATTTTTCCCCTTTTTTCCAGGAGGAAAGGAATCAAAGATTAATCCTTTAGAGATTAATCATTCAATGCAGAGATAATCATTCACAAGGAAAATGCAAAGATTAATCATTCAATAATGAATCAATAAAAAACCTAGAGATACTCATTCACAAAGAAAGCGCAAAGATTAATTATTCAATAATGAATCAATAAAAAACGCATAGATATTCATTCACAAAAACACAAAGATTAATCATTCAACAATGAATCAATAAAAAACGCAGAGATACTCATTCACAGAAACGCACAAATTAGAGATTAATCATAAGAGAAAAACATAGATATTAGTAAGGGATAGATAGTTGGGAGAAAGTTTATCCTTCACTTATTATCCATGCACAGGAAAGCAGGCCATTTGAATCTAAATTTTTAACACTGGAGTGAAAGACAGTTGATTCAACTCCTGGCCGACTACTTAGGCACAAACTAATAACTTAAAGGATAAGGGACAGAAGATAAAAACACAATTTTTCTTCGTATTAATCAATAAAAACAAACCCATAGAATTCATTGCAACCAGAATTTGGGTTCGCCATGGGAAATCAATTCAGAATACAACGAGCATAAGGCTTGGATGAATTTAAGTTCTCTCATCATAAAATGTTGGGCTCATCAAGACAATTTGCCGAAAGATAAAAATGAAATTTCTGGATAGTGTTACGCTGAATAAAACATAAACTCTAACACAATAGAAGTACATTACTGAAGGCGCAAGAACAATATTTAAATTAACATTCAATACAAATATACACGTATGTACCGTAGCCAAATGCGAAAGCTCCAAAGTCGTTGTCCCGCGCGTGCTCTGTCCAACTCCCGCTTGCCAAACGATGTGACCTAACTGGGACCTCCCAACCAACGCTAGGGGTACTCTTCTCTCCCTTGAGACCTGGAGCCACAAATGGGCCACACACACAAAACTAGAGAACGCTAGCACTCCAATCACCTTGCAAGGTCGAGCTACCACTCATTACCCAAGCTAGGTATCCCAACTCCCACAAGAGAAAGTTCAGTCAAGATAAAATTTCAACAGTGTAACATTACGCAAGCCGGATGTGATCCACACTCCTCCTCCGCCACCCTTTTTATAGAGTTTTCTTAGTCATTAGTTTCCAAAAACCCTCATTAGATTCCTTTTTCATTTAATTAATTTAAAAAAATCTCCCCTGTACACATGTCGCCCGATCCCCTAGTTGAACCAGAAAATCAATTTTCTTAATTAATTAAATATTCCTATTTCCCTCATCCACTTAAAATCATTCCTAAAAATGCTCCTCGGTGTCCCAGAATTCTCTTACAATTATTAAATGACTTACACCATACTTAATTCCTAGTTGAGTTCATAAATATAAAGTTCCAAAGGCAAGATCCCTTACTAAGTTAGACATTCAACTTTTTCTTCAAGTTTCCCCTTTTCTTGAGTTTCCCTTTTTCTTTAAGTTTCTTTTTTCTTTAAAGTTTCTCCCTTTTTCATTTTTAACTAAAAAAAAATCAATTTAGCAAGTGTAGATAAAAACAACCATTTACCCTTTTTCCTTTTTAACTAAAATAAATTTAGCAATTGTAGATAGAAACAAACATTTACCCTTTTAATAAATTTAATCCTCCATTATATATATTTTTTTACTTTAATAATTAAGATTGAATTTCTTACCCCCCTCTTGTTACACATTTAATTAGTTTTTCTTTATCCACATGTTCTACTTAGACCTAGGTTTTAATTTCCCTAGGTTGGGCGACAATGTTTAAGCAAAAAATTCTTATTAGGCTTTACTTATCACGCCATTCATTTTAAGGTCGACCAGGTCCTAAGGAGGCATAATTTTCTAGGCCCTAGGTTTATTAATTTATCATAGTTAAAAT
>JASDQU010739256.1:453746-492229 GCA_032191745.1 Picea mariana | reverse complement strand
AAGCCCCATGAACTGGCCAACTAGACCTCGCTCTGAGAGGGAGATGGCTACTTTCATTGGCTGTTCTGGAGGGAGGCAGATTTCGGGGATGGCCTCCAAGCGTTTTACAAAACTCGTGGATTCTTCTTGGGCTGTTTTCTTCAAGCATGCTGTGAGTAGTTTTTTGAAAGCTGAAGCGGGGGAGGGAGGGGGCGGCGGCTCCCCTCCGTCCTGACTTGCCATGGCGGCCGATCCTCTTAGAGCACGAACCCTAAGCGTTTGAGCGCGTACCTCGGATGATATGAAAATTCATGTGACCTCACAATGTTGCTGATAAAAACTCCAGCTATTTCTGGCGCCTGATACATTGTACGCACAGGGATAAAATGTGCACTCTTCATCAGATTGTCAACTACCATGAAAATCGATTCGTTCCTCCTTTCTGTCAACAACAATCCAACAATAAATTCCATCGAAATGACCTCCCATTTTGATTTTGGAATAACGTGTGCTTGTAGTAATCCTAGAGAATATCTATGTTTAGCCTTCACCTGCTGACATTCTAGAAATCTCGCCACATAGCTAACTATGTCCACCTTCATTCCTTTCCACAAGAATAAGGGCTTAAGGTCTGCCCTCATCTTCGTGACTCTTGGATGATCCATGTACATTTCTCTATGAGCTTCTCTTAATATTAAACTTCTCAATTCGTCGTTAGGAAATATGTAAATCTGGTTATTATACCTCATCAATCTATCATTTTCCAATGTATATCCTTCAAACATTGGTACCATCATGGTGTCTTATCCGATATTTTCCTTAACCTCTTTATACCAGTCATCATCGAATTGTATAGTTAGAATATTTTCTTGAAGATTCGTCTGAAGAGGTATCACTGAGAATCTGCGTGGTCTCTGACTCAATGCATCTTCCACTCTGTTCATTGTTCCTTTTATGTAAGTAATCTCAAAATCGAATTCGCTAAGCAATTCTAACCAATGTCTTTGTCGTGCGTTCAAGTCACTCTGCGTAAATATGTGCTGCAATCCACAGTGATTTGTTTTTAGTTAGAATTTTCGTCCAATCAGATAGTGTCTCCACACTCTCAAGGAATACACAATGGCCAATAACTCCAAATCATGCGTTTCATAGTTCTCCACGTGCTTTATTAATTTCCTTGATATTTAAGTGATCACTCGACCGTCTTGCATCAAGACTCCGTTTAAGCCTTCCTTGGATGCGTCAGTGCATACCAATAATTATTTGTCCATGTTGGGGACCTTTACTATCGACGCTGTCACCAACAACCCCTTGAGCCTTTGAAATGATTCCGCACACTTCTCGGTCCATACAAACCTCTTGTTTTTCTTCTACAATTCTGTGATCAGATTTTCTATCTTCAAATAACCTTCGACAAACCATCAATATTATCCTGCTAAACCCATAAAGATGCATAATTTTGGTACATTTTTATGTGCATGGAATTCCATAATAGCCTCTACCTTCGTTGGATCCACAACGATGCCTTCACCGGATATAACATGCCCTAAGTAATGAATCCTCAATTGGTAAAAAGAGCATTTCGACAGTTTCTTGTATAATTTGTTTTCTCGTAAACACTGGAGTACCAAGTGCAAATGTTCTTCATGTTCTTCCATCGTCCTATAATATATCAGTATGTCATCAATGAATACTTGAACAAACTTGTCCAAGTATTCTTGGAAGACCCCATTCATTAGAGTCATGAATGCCCCTAAGGCATTTGTTAGTCCAAACGGTAAAACAGTAAACTTGTAATGTTTGAACCTTGTCTTGAATGCGGTCTTAGGAATATATTCTTATTTAATTTGCAACTGGTGATATCCTGATCTCAAGTCGATCTTTGAAAACACCTTCACACGTTTCATTTGATAAAACAAATCGTATATTCTTGGCAACATATACTAGTTCTTGATCGTTGCCTTGTTCGATTAACGGTAGTCAATAAGTCTCTACGACCCATCCTTCTTTCTTATGAAAATAAAAGGCACACCCCAAGGTGACACACTTGGGCGTATAAATCCTAGGTCCAATAACTCCTTCAATTTCATTTTCAACTCTTGTAACTTAGGTGTTGACATCTGTGAAGGCGTTCTTTCTATCGGTTCAATTCCAGGATTCAAGTCGATTGTAAAATCCAACTCTCTTTCAGGCGGCAAGCCTGGTAACTCTTCTGGAAACATGTCAGCAAACTCACGTACTACCATAAGGTTTTATAATCCTTCCGCCTCGCTCTTTTTGTTTAGCGCTAAGTTTTCATATAACTTACATCCCTTGCACATGCTCTTCTCTAGCTGTAAGGAAGAAATGAACCTCAGGGAAACTCCCTGGTTTCTTCCTACAATCACTGTTCTTTGTCCCACATGATTGGTCCAACTTAATTGTTTTGTTTTATAGTTGAGCATTGCGTCATGTGTTTCTAGCCAATTCATACCAATCACTGTGTGATAAGATCCTAAGGTCGTGAGATATAGGTTGGCCTTTATTACAAAATCTCCCAAGTTAATACAATAGTCCAAAACCCTTCTTACAACCTTTTGTTTGGCACCCGAAGCCATTTCTACGTATCTAAACTCGTCCTGCTTGACTTCCTTTACGTTAATTATTTTTAGCATTGCACCAGAAATAAAGCTCCTTGTAGCACCTGGATCTATCAAAATATTAAAATTTTGGTCGACGATGGTATCTGACGTCTTGAGTAAAGTGAACTGGTGCTCGGCCTAGCGGTTATTCACCATTGCATGAATCTTGTGGGCCTTTCCCAAATCTCCAACTGTAGTGTGTTCGACTGACCTGATTTCTCTGGCCCTCTCAACTGGATAGTCTCACTGGTAATGTGGCTCTTCACTTGTCCAACATATGGACTTCGGTCTAGTACTCCTGCTCCCTAAGGTAGAAGCAATTGGCTTACCATCTTGAGCTTCTGTTCTATTATGCTAAACAGGCCTAAACTGCTGCTATTGTGGGAGACACTGAATGTGGATCCTCTCGACGTATCTTGATACCCTGATGTATGTCTGGCTGGTGTCTGATGTTGCTGCACACCTGCCATCGTCTTCCCAGTCGGTCTTGTAGGAGTCCTTCCTTGACCCCTGCTGGTTAGATCTTCCTCAACTATGAGGGCCTTCTAGACTGCATCATGCAACGTCTGTGGCATTAGGATCCTCATCTTCACACGGATATTGAATTTAAGGCTAGACACAAAGTTGTTGACCTTCAACTTCTCCGTGTTCAGATGCGGGGCATACCGAAGTAGCTCCATGAATAGGGCCTCGTACTCCAACACCGTATGAATACCCTGTTGTAAGGCATTTAACTCATTGAGTTGGCGCTCGATGAATTCCTTAGACATATACCTCTCCCGGAACTGCTCCTCGAACAGTTCCCATGACACGTCTTTGATGATCATGTTTAGTTGAGGTAGGAGAATCTTCCACAATAGAAGAGTGCTCCCCTAGAGATGAAATAATGCCATGCATAAATTCATGTTGGAGGTGTAGTCGTGAAGTGCAAAGCACATTGCCATGTTATCCAACCATGCCTCGACGACTGAGCCATCCTTGGCACCCATGAACTCAGAAAACTTAACCTTCTCAAGTTCTCTGTGAATGCTACCACTACCAATTGGAGCGCATTGTGGACCCTCATTAGGTACAGGTGCCCTGACCTCATCTCTATCTAGTTGGTTAATCAAGGCCTCTAAAATCCTCTAAAAGGACCTCATCAAACCAACCACATCCCCCACAACAATCTACTCTTGTCGAATGACTTGTTCTTCTCCTTGGGGGTTAGACCCCTCTAGCATGGATGCTATTAGAGGTGTCACACCACCTCCCCTAGCACCACGTCATTCACCTTCGCGACGTACTCTAACCATGATTACCTGCATGGACAAATTTCAATTTTAATTAGCTATAAGTCATTAATCAAGTGTTCAATACAATGGAAGGCATAATGATCCCAAGTCATGGGGTTAAACCTCGCTCTAATACAACATGTAACGTCCATTGTCGTTATGACAAAAAAAGAAATGTACAAAAGGAAAAAAAAATTGTTTGCATTAGGAAATTAAAAACATCACAACATAATTAATAGCATCACGACCTCACATTGTCATTATTATTAACGACACCATCAACGCATTAACATAATCAATAGAAACACATCTTAAATTAATCGATACATAAGCAAATTCACCAAGTTCATCTGAATAAAACATCATTTCGACCAATCATCATTTATCAAAAGGAAACTACTCTCCCAAACTATCCTGCATGGTTAGGAACTCTAGGACACATAAGCAATGCTCAAACCCAAGATTCATCCGATTGATTTTGACCACTTAAGGTCTCAGGGCTGGAGACTATTATGAGGAACAAGGAGGTGTCTACATCCCTTAATCAATCAAAACTCATAACTCCAGTCTAATTTATCAGTCATACATACACATTATTACATGGCACAAGAGAAATATAACTACTAAACAATCATAAATCAACTTTATTTAATGGCGTAAAAGTAAACTAATTTCTAAAAAATCATACATCAACATAATTAATGGTGTTAGATTAATCATCAACTTTATTTTCATGGCGCACAGGTAATCTAATTTCTAAACAATCATACATCAACATAATTAATGGCGTAAGAGTAATCATCAACTTTATTTTCACGACACATGAGTAATCTAATTTCTAAACAATCATACATCAACATAATTAATGGCGTGGGAGTAATCATCAAATTTATTTCCATGGCACATGAGTAAAATAATCACAAAATCAATCATACATCACATTAATTTCATGGCACAAGAGTAATCATCAATTTTATTTTCATGGCGCAAGAAAATCAAATTACGCAATCAATCAAACATCAACATCGCCTGAAAATTTAACGACATAGAACAAAATAGTTCGCTTAGAAAAAATAGTTAAATGAATATGCCAATGCATATGGAAGGAATGATAGGGATCAATATTAAAGGCTTGATTGAAGTCCTTCAATGATTCCTGACAATCTGGACTATCACTAACCATATTGTGGAGCTGCTTTAGATGCTCTTGCCATAAATCTCGTTAAGTAAAATAATCGATCCTAGAGTTCATGTTTACTAACTTAATGTCAAGATCCAAATTTTAATTAACATGAGCCACAACTAAGACTTGCACTTATACCCATTTATTTATTATATCCAATAATAATAATGAAAAATTCTTTTGTAATTAAATTTCTTCACCATTTATATGATAAACTATGATAAACTAAAAGAATATAATTAGCTTCTTTGTGGAAGATACTACTAAACGAAGATACTACTAAACGTTATTCCATCCAAGATTTTAATATCTAAACCTTAATACTTTTTATATACAAACCTTAACTCTACTATTATACATCACAATAATTGACTTTGTTACTCAGGTGAATAATCTAACCATATATTATGAGCCCCTTTAAATTGAAACATGTTAATTAATTAATTTTCACAATGGATAACTTGAAGCAAGGAAAATTATTAACCATCAGTTATTAATTCTACAAATAACTTTTGAAGAAATTATAGATTACTAATGAGAGATTCCATAAAGATGGAATTTGACAATTATCTCATTCATTTCATTAGATATATCGAACTATCATTTCCCTAAGGATTAATATGTAGATCTAATAAGACACCTCATCTAAATATAAATTTCAATTCCCCTTTTATGAAGCGACCACAAAAATATAAGGATTCAATTGAATTAATAACTAATTATGATTTGGGACACCTCAACCATTTACCATGGAGGATCAACTCATATACCACACGAGCTTCCCATATACCACACGAGCTTCCCATGCTAGAAAATTTAATTAATTTAAATTCATGATTAAATTAATTCGATCATAGATTTATATATCAATTCTTCCATTTTAAATTGAATGAAAGAAACAGCTAAATCATAATATGAATACCACTTGATTGTGAATTTATATATTATTTCATTTCCTTTAAATCAAATAAAGAAATAGCTAAGTCATAATATACGAACCACATGAGTTTTAAACTCTAGATATTATTTCTTTTATTTTAATTAGCACAAACAACTGCATATAGATGGAAATACAATGATCAATGTGCCTCGGATTACATCCAACAAAATTTAAAAGGACATTGATCATTGTATGTGTGCAATATATACGCAAACGCGCATGTAGGAATCGATTACGGATTGGGGGAGAGAACAAAACTTAACCCGAATTTCTATTTTCTTAGTTGAGAAAACAATGGTTGTGAAATCAATGGGAATCTACTTATAGGATTTATAAAAAGAAACCTAGGAGATTATCTATTGAATCTTACATTTCCACACAATTATGCAAATGAAAAACTCGATTATAAAATTTAAAAAAACCAAAGCAATTACAATTTTAAATAAAATATCATAATCAAAGGTGACAAAGTCGAAGCTGATCTTCAGAAAATGGTGCTCCTTTCTTCTTCCGCTGGCTAATCATTTAGACTTCATCAATACCTCCCAACCAATGTTATGGGTACTCTTCTTCCCCCTTAGCCTCCCGAGCTACAAAGGGGCCATACACACAATCATAATACTCTAGCATCAAGAATTCCTCGCAAGGTAAAGCCACTACTCTCTCAAGAATTCCTCGCAAGGTAAAGCCACCACTCTCTCTCACGCTGGGTATCCCAACTCTAACAAGTAAAACGAGTCAAAATTTCTGCAACGTAACTTTACCCATAACTAGTGTGTTTTTTTTTTTTCCATTTAGATCATTTGCTTTATAGGAGTTTTCCTAATGACACATTCCCACTTGCACATTTAATTCACTTTTTAATTAAATAATTTAGAATTATTTACCCCTTACACTTGTCACCCTTTCCCTAAGTTGCACAAGTAATTCCACATTTTATTTTAATTAAATTCAATTTCCCTCACCCATCATAACAACGTTCCTTATATCAGTCCTAGTTGTCTCTTTATCCCCTTATTTTCATTTAATGATTTACGCCTTACTAAATCTGAGTTGAGTTAAAATATGAATCTTTTTATACTTAGAATAGTGTTAACTAAACTCTAGATACCTTTCTATGCGTACACATTCTCTCAACTTTATTTCTTTCTTATTTTAAAAACCCCCTTTTATATTTTAACTTGTTTTACTTCATTCTCTTTTCATTTAATTTATTTAAATTAGTTAAAAATTTAGTGTTATCCTCCTACAAGAACTTAGGTTTAGGCTTAAAGTTTGAATAGGCTTAGACTTCATCTAGGGTTTATAATTACTAAATTCATACTTTAATTAATTAATCTGACAATGCTCAAGATTTTACAAGGTTTAATTATTCGCTCAGGGTTTTCTAGGCCACCTAGATTCATTGACTCAAATTTTATTTACGCAACATTTCCTTCAAGACACACTCTGTGATCCAAGGGTGCCACTCACCTTTGACTGGTTTTTGTAGTTGTCCAACCCTTGGAGTCAACACTCCATTTGGGCAACCTTGTGAGAGACTAAGGGCTTCTAAGGAATAAGGACCCTACCTTATTGCATTCCCCTTATAAATCTTCGTGAAAGACTCTCTCAGTCTACTATCACGACATCGTGGACCTATCGAACTAGGTATTTGTTAACCTCTAATTTGAGCCATGGCAAGAGTGCTAGTAGGCTGCGACAGAGACTCTGCCACACCTCTCTCTCAATATCTGGTCTATGTGCATGACCCCTTTACTCCTTATGTGAGTCAAATTAGCAAGCATTCGTCAGCCTACATCTATTAACAAAATACTATCAATGATTCATATATAAAATCATACTATAAATGACCATATATCACATATGCATAAATGAAATACTGAAATCAATACAATCCACTCCCTGACTCAATCTGGAGTCCAAGGAGGTCCATTGATGCCCTTGACATCCACAATTCGTCAAGTGTCCTGCACACTCAGGGAAACTCATCAATAGCATCTGTCAATACACTTATAACAAATAATATAAAATCATAATCCATCGACATCATCATAAAAATCCATAAGCGAAACAATAACCATGTACTATAACTGGATCACTTGCACGCAAGTGTCCTCAAAGAATAAATCAATAACATGTGCTCGCAAGAGCGAGATGTTACACCTCTCATGATGGATCCATAAAGGAATAAATTTATCACGTGGAGGAAGAAGTTTTGGGTTTGTCCTCATTCTTCCTTGTTGGTTTTGTGAGTATTAGACTTGGCATAGATCTCTTGATATCCGTCAATCAATTATTCTAAAAAGCCCTAAAATATTGAAAACCCATTTCGCTAAGGCTATTCTAAATTTCATCATGTGCTTCATTGCTTGATCTTAGTAATCTTAATAAGGAATACCCCTTGAGCTAGAGAAGATATGCCCTAAAGAAATAGAGAATAGGTTGTTGAGGTGACAATGGTGACCTTCATAAAGGTTCCCCTAGATTGTACCTTCTAGATTAGAGATTTCATCATTACTTACAATTTGGGTGATAAAATTTCTGGCATCATCCTTGAGGATAAATTCTATTCTCTAGGTAAGAAGACATCATTTTGTGAGAGTTCTTTCATTAAAGATATCCTTATCACATGGTGACTCCATGAAGGGACAAAGCCCTTGTTCCGTATAAATTTTGAAGTTCGTGTTGGATGTAGAGGAGGACACATCGTTGAAATTTTATAAGGTATGATTAGATTTCATTTTATATTTTTCAGTTTCAACCTTATATTGAAAATTTAGAAGAAAAAAAGGATGGAATTACCCCATGGATAAAACAATGGTATGCTTCGTTGATTTTTCAAAAAACTAGGTTTTCCTCATGAAAATTCCTATGTAGATTCAGAGATAATTTCGATATTCCATGGACGTGGAAACTCAGTTATACAACATATCTCTGCCTTTATGGAATTCAACAAGAGAAATAGCCTCTTTCATTTGGATGTTATAATAAATTTTTTTGCATTAAGTTTGAAAGGATATGTAAGGGAATGTTTGCATCTTTTGTGTAATTTCTTGAGGCAATATGCACACATTTGGAGTATGGTTCTAAACAATGTTTTCCCATCATTCAAGAGATCGCGAAATTTTATGATGAACAAAGGTTATTTGAAGAGGGTCCTAGACCACCCCTTGAAGATAATGAAACTATCGAGAAGAAGGAATTTATAGATTTGTTTTTGAAGAAGATAAGTTGGTTGACGTAGATGTAGAGAAAGAACAATTTTCAGCCTCAATTGCCACCATTAATGTGGACAGAAAATTTTCTAGGCAGCTTGTGGCAACTTCTAGCAATAGAGAGACCATCATTTCTTCCCTAAATTCATATGATTGTCCATCCAATGACAACGTTGACAAGGAAACATTTGAGAAGATTATTAAAGGTGAAATATCTTATGATCATTCCATCTCTCTTTGGAAAAAACATAATGGTGATAAGATCCCTGCAACACAAACTATACCAGAACTAAGATCTACCCAAAAACATGAACGTATTTCAAATTTCAAAGTAAGTTCAAGTGAAGATGGAAGGCGTGACATAGGCTAAAAGGAATTTGGTAATACTGTTTTTTCCTCCTTACATGATGAAGCAATGAAACAAGATGCCACAACCATCATTTTGGAAAATGAGCGGTCTTCCACCAACACTACAACTGGCCTGCAATACTTGTTACATGAATAGATTTTTGCTATCCCAGAAGACCGAACAGAAAACCTTGATCCTAATGGAAGTAATTCAGACATTTATCTTTCTGGTTTCTTTGAGAGTGAAAGGGAGGTTGAGGCAGTCATTAATGTGCCAGAAATTCAAAAGTCCCTCAAGGTTCGATAAATAATCCTTCACGTCTTTGATTCCGTGAGGGGAAGAAAAGATACATTGTCTAAAATTAAACTACATATTGATTTTGAACCCATGAGTAGCTCTCATCATGCCGCTTGAAATAAGTTTGAAATCGACAATTTAGCACCTGCTGAAGATCAGGACATATGGGCACTACAACTCCCAACCCAAGGCAGCATTTGAATCGTAAATTTGGCCAATGAACATGTATAGTTTGGCCAAATTAAAAGGTTGTGTGAAAGCCATACTTCCAGCAAGCTTGTGGAAGAAAATGATCTAATTAAACTGGACCCATTGATGACTTGGATAATTTCATTTGAGTGTTATGTTGTAGGTGATATGGTGTCAAAGGAAGCTGATTTCATGGCTCAAAATAGTGAATGGTATAACCTTCAATCGATTGACCATGCACCGATTGATCTGAGAGTCGATCCTTTTTCCAAAAAATTTAAAACTTTGTGTGGAAATTCTCCTAATGTATTCGACGTCCCCCATGCCGCTGACGTAAAATATAATGATTCCCCTACTCAATCGGATATCTGTACGGGAATATGAGTGGTTAAAAAGGGCCTTTGGATCATATCCACAACAGTGGTCAAACTAGATAGAGAAATAAATATATCCGATGCAGGTTGCAACATGAGGGAGTGCGGAAATTTGATGAGTAGACCGCCCTTCCAGAATCCTATGAGGGAACCTACACATAGGGCCATGAATCGTTCAAAGCCTTCTCAAATGGAACACTGTGCTTTTAAAACAATATTGAAGAAAAACCGATCTGTCGAGGCATTGAAAAATACAAAGATGAGCTTTGATAAACTGCCTAAGCGTATCCTCAGTACTACAAAAGGGGTTAAAGAAGTCCTTGTAGAGTTTAAAGCTGAATACATGTCATTTATCGGTGACTTGTGGAGTGGACATTGCACTATGACAAATGCTCAGCCCTTTGATACAGACCTTAAGGAAGATCCTCAAAAGTGATAGTTTGGTCAGTATTTTGTGTTTTTCTATGGTAGTAAAGCAAAGGGTTCAGAGAAACAAGATATGTCGAAGTTTCAAAAGTATTTCCATCCCTCATGTGATAACAAAGAGAATATGGTAGAAAGCCAAGAAGACATTTCTTGCATTGGCTAAAACATTTCTGTGCAATGTTGGATAGAAGAATTATGTAGCATCTTTCATCACTATTGACATATGCCTAAAGGTATCACTGGTATTCAAGGACCCAAGTCTATGTTCATCTCAACATTTATGTAGATGCCAGTTGACCACCATATTAATTCAATATTTCTATGTTTTCCATAATGATCAAGCACAGAGGAAAGAGACAGTGGTTTGATAGGTTGTTGAGGTGGTTACACTGATTATATGACTTCACCTAGCAACTTAGAGCTCCAACCTACATAGGTTACAGTGGGGTTGGAAGAATAAGGTCACTTAAATGGTAACATAGTAGTTTTTCCTTTTGTTGTTTGACATGGAGATGATGTGTACAATCATTTGACTTTGAGGTTCTCGTGCACGAAGAGAAGAGCACATGTCGCCGACTCCAACTATTACTTGTCTTTCTGGTAGAGTCTTTCACATTCATTTTTAATGAGAAGTACAGTCTTGATGACATGGTACGACACTTCTTGAGCAATGGTCTATATTATGATTTTTGGGTAGTTTCATATTTTTTGAGGCATCTCACATTTCTCAATGCAATGGTCACACCTTCCTAAGCATTGTTGGCCTATTTTTGTGCACACATGGACCTCTTCTTAACATGCCACATGGAGTTCTCTTGAGTTCTCTCTTCATGGGTTATTTTTGGAGCTTATTTGCACTTGTTTGGAGGGCTTACCTATGCTAGACAACTCCGTGGGGTTTTTTGATGATGTAGATGGGTCACCTTTTGAAGGATAAATGTTTTAAGAGATGATGTGGCACCCACTTGAAACACTTATATTATTTGGACCTTAATTTGATTCCTTTGAAGACTAATGAACTGAACTTGAGGGGCTAACCTTATGCATTTAGGTGTCACTATACTTGTTGGGTATTTTATGACTTGGAGGGGCACCCCAAGCTTCATGGATTGTAATACCCCTATCTCCCCCAACTTGTAAATATAACTACAACTTGCTAAAAGACTATGGGAAGATTGAAAATGTGTGGGTGTTGGAATTGATGAACCTTTTTGTTATAAAAGGTAATGTGTGTATTTATGTTACTAAATAAAATGGAAAGTGTTGCATAACTGTTGAAGGGGTTTTCCAAGGTAGATCATGATGAATGAGAGAGATGGTGAGGGGAACCGACAATGGTTGAGATGACCCCCACCAGACCGACACTTTACTGGATTTTATTTAGACCCAGAACAGTCCTCTAACCCAAAAAAATAAATTACCACTCATGCTGGTTGATCCAAAAAGGATCTAGAGAAGGATAAGAACAACTCAGAACTCACATAGGAAACTCAAAATGCTTAGAATGGCTCTAGCAAATAGAGAAAGGGAAAAAATTCAAAATTCCCAAAACTTAGTAAAAATTGCATGGTCGTGAACAGTGCATTGCAAGTTTTCTAATGGCGCAAATGTCTCATCAAACGGAGTTACGGATTGAAAGATATTCACAGTCAAAGTTGTGGTCAAATAAGGCAAGTCAACAGGGGCCACATTATCATCTGTACTGTTGACGTCAGCATGACATCAACAACTAACATGGTAGGATGATGTCAACATGACGACTGCTGACATCAGAATGTCATGTGGAAGCACCAGAGGATGCCACATGTCACCCGCCAATAGGCTTTTTGGGGCTCCATTTGGACCAGTATAAAAGTGCCATGTGGCACCCCCAGGTGACGCCACATGGCACCACCCAAAAGGTGCCACGTGTCTTATATGGATTTGACGTGGAGGTGACATTAGCATGACTGGGCATCCATGTGGGCTAATCCAAGGATGCCATGTGGCCCAATCAGAGGTTACCACGTGGCACCCCCAAAATGCCCAATGAAGGCCCGTGACCAAATCTGGGGAGGTCCCACTATGTCTGGCTCATCTGCCAAGTCTAGAAGCCGACCACCCAAATATAGCATAGGTTGTAACCAAAGACCCAAAAGGGGAGGCCCACGGGTTTGACCCTGGGACCTCCCCCACATATAATGCCTTAATAGTAACATCGACAACCAACTCTCCCAACGGTTCCGTTGGTAAATTCGTTCACCTAGGTGTTATTTAAGCTAGGTATCTTCCCATCCGGAAGGAGGGAGGCACAGACGATACAACTACAAGAACGATTTACGAGGCAAGGACTGTCATTATTGCAGGTTACAGAGGGAATGAAAACTAAGACAAAATTCTTCTTGGGCCTGGGAGTGCCAGAGTCGGATCGAGGCATGGAGACAGTCGTTTTTGGGTAATTTGAAGCCACAAATTCATTGGTGATGTTTTATTTTTCTGATATGAGCATTATTTCTGTAGCTTGATTACAGAATGAGGTATACTTATGTATTTTACCAAATTCTTTTGCCGAGTTAATGAAAGAACCTACCCATTTGAGAGCAGGACCTGGAGACGTAGTCCACCAGAGACAGACTCTGTTATCAAATTTTTATGTTCAGATCTGATGCTTATGTATCTTCGTTTTTGTGTTTTCCCTTCTTTAGTGGTGCACTTTAATTTATGCTCATTTAATGCAATTCTTTATAAGCCACGATGAAAAGATCCTGGATCATATTGGTATCAGAGAATTTGTCTTTGACTTGAATTTTTGAGTGTGAATGATTACGAGGGACAAGAATAAGCAAGGTGAAGGAAAGCTTAAGACTTTCAATCCTGAAGTTGGTCGTGCATCCCGAAGGAAGAAAATGGCAGAAGAGGACAAGCATGATGAACATGAGAAAAAATTTCACATGGTTTTTTATCGCATGTCAAAAATGGTCGAATGAGTGTATGGAGATTACGAGAAGAGGATGAAGAAGAAAGGGAAGAAAAAGGAAGCACATGCAAATGATGATGCTTCGATAAACCAAGGGGCTGGAGGATATCTTCCCGATCCTTCGTCTTCACGTTCGATTTCTAGTTCTTCTTCCTCTGAGCATTCTCATCATTCTAGCAATAAAGCTTGTTTTAAGAAACCATTATTAAATCTTGATGTAAAATTTTCTTTACATATGTTTAATGGAGATGCTAATCCTGAAAAGATAGATAATTGGAGCCGACAGGTTGAAGTGTATTGATGTTTCCAACATATTGATGAAGAAGAGGTTAAAGTGCAATTGGCTTCTCTTCGGTTGGAAGGCACCGCTCTCGTATGGTGGGAGATAAAGCTTTAGGAAAAAATTAAGTGTGGTAATCTTCTTTCCTCATGGTTGGAATTTAAATCAGTGATAAGGAAGCAATTTTATCCATTAGGTTATTTACATAAAGCAATGATGGAATGGAAAAATTTAAGGCAAAGTAGAGGTCAAACTGTACAAAGTTTCATAGAAAAATTTAGGAAGAAATCTCTTGCATTGAACATTCCTTTGGATTCTTATGAAACTTTAATGAAGTATATTGGCACACTTCACAGTTATATTCGTCATACTTTTCTCTTGTTTAACCCCACTAGTCTTGACGAAGTTTGCGTGCAAGCCACTCACCTTGAGAACAAGGGGAAACATGTTCAATAAGATCCCACAAAGATAACTTCAATATGTAGCAAAGAGAAATGATACCCCTTGGAATAAATTGATACCTTCAATATGTAGCAAAGAGAAATGACTATCTCATACTCTAGTTAATTACGTAAAACAAATTCATCTACAAAGATTAAAGTAACAATAAACACGCATATGCAATAATACACAAGCTTGAAGGAAATAGGCCAAGTATAATCAATGATAACCCAAAAGAGAATACTTATAGAGCCCAATTGATGCTACAATAGACTCTCCATGAACTCCTTGTTCAACCCTTGCATGAATGAACCAAGATCAAAATAATGATGCTTTACTGATTTCTTCCTCCTTTCACCATGGAAATTCCTCCAATTTATAGGATTTGAGAGGCTCAACCACCTTGAGTATTTTTGGAATTTGTTGAGGATTTGGCTCCATAGGTTATGATTATTTTCCTTATATAGAACCATGGAGTAAGACTTGATCCAAATAAACCCCAACCTTCAAAGTTGTCCCTTAAAAGAAGGTGGGATTCACCTTGATTCCCTCAACCAACAATGGAGCCCCCATAAAGCTAAAGACAGGGAATCATGCCCCCCCCTCTTAACATGGTGTAGGGAGAACCGACTCTCCATGTTATCCTCCTCGATCTCGTTAAACAAGAAATAGGTACTCATCTATCTGGATGGGGAAAAAATTGAAGGAAGTGGATCAAGTGACTTGAAACATTTAATGAATCTTTCTTTGTCTCCCTTGAACATGGCACCTTTTTGCATCTCACCTCAAACTTGGTCCCTCCACTCTCCTCTAAGTCATACCAATCCCATGAGTCATGTTACTCCTTCGACTCACTCGAAGAATGCCCAGTGATCATCACACTATATTTTGATCCTTTTCTCAAATGAATCAAAGCTACCAAGTCTTGTGTCGTGCCTCATAATTTTCAAAGAAATTATTTTTATTTCATATCAACCATCTACAATATTACGAGTTTCCATTCCCGTGTCATTCCATATTCATATAATCCACCATCTCATTCCTATGACAATTTCTTATCGATGATAGGGGATACATTAAGGCCCTCCTTCGAGGAGCCTTTTCCTATCGACTTCAACACATTATCCAGTTACTATACTCAGAAACACATCAGTACTTGGGGGCCTGCATGCCTCAATGGAAGGCCTCCTCTCTTTTGATAGTGGTTTTACATCAATGACCCCTGAAGGATTGATTCCATGGATGTTCAACTTCAGCTCATTATTCACATTCATTGGAATGTACTGTAGGTACCTTGGGAGTCATTGACATCATTGGTGATTTCCCTCACGCTTGTTAACGATAAACATTGATGACTGGTAATCAAGCGGTTTCTACCATGTTCGACATCAAAATAATTATTCACATGGATATAATAATACTATTTTTGGATTGGGATGAAGACCATGGGTTGAGTACTCACCATGTTCCTTACTTTTTTGAGGTTGCAATGGAGATCATTTGACTGATATACATAGATCCACTTTGTATTGGTCCATGGATATATTCTTTTCATATTGTAGCTCCAGTGTGTATTCTTTCGTGGCTGCGATCAGGTCATGTCTTAGAGAAATGTAACCACATTGTATATTTAGTGGCCATCTTCTTATTCAATATCATCATGGATCTGTAGTGTATTGGTCGACGATCATGCTCCGAGTCATTTATATTACGAGCATAGGTATTCATGCCTCGAGAATGAAATGTATATTAATATTGTTTGATGATTGTTTACAACTTCTACTAGGTTGTTTGACTCCACCACCCTTGCATTGAAGAATCTATAAAGTGTTTCATCCATCAATATCCTCTTCTTACTTCACACTTTGGGGGGCAATCTCTTACATGTCAAATTTCCACGCTTTCATAATATTTCACATGTGGTGGAAACGTCGCATTCTAAGTGTTGCATGTAGCGCAAACATCACTTCCTAAGTGTCACAGGTGTCATAAGCATAGCACTCAAACTATCGCAAGTGTCGTAACATGCTTCATACACTTTTAGTAAGTGTCACAACTCAATCAAAACCATAGAAACACTTGCCACAACCTCTAAATCATGTAAGAAGGAAAATCCCCATCATTTGGAAGTTGAAACATACCTTTCTACTTGGGATTTTCACCATTCTTTGGACATTTAAGGGGACTGTTTCTCCTCTGCCTATGCTTAGGGAGATTCGGTTCTTCCTACACCATGTTAAGGGGGTACCATGGCGCCTTGTCTTTAGCTTTATGGGGGCTCCATTATTGGTTGATGGAATCAAGGTGAATCCCACCTTCTCCTAAGGGAAAATTGAAGGTTGTGGTTTGTTTGGCTCGAGTCTTACTTCATGGTTCTATCTAAGGAAAAGAATCATAACCTATGGAGCTATATCCTCAATAAATTCCAAAAATACTCAAGGTAGTTGAGCCTCTCAAAGCCTATAAATTGGAAGCATTTCCATGGTGAAAGGAAGAATAAATCAATAAAGCATCATTATTTTGATCTTGGTTCATTCGTGCAAGGTTTGAACGAGGAGAGTTTGGAGTGGTTGTTGCAGTATCAATCGTGGTCTGCAAGTATTCTCTTTTGGGTTCTCATTGAATATACTTGGCCTATTTCCTTCCAGCTTCTGTATTCTTGCATAGGTTTGTCTATTGTTGCTTTAATCTTTGTAGATGAATTTTTTTTACATAATCAAATGGAGTAGGAGATAGTCGTTTCTCTTTGCTACCTATTGTAGGTATCAATTTGCACCAAGGGGTTTGAAGATCAAGCTCATAGATTGGAAATAGCGAGGACAAACTTCATAAAAAGGTACAACATTCCCTTTCTCCTTCTCTCTTTATGTTTGGTTAAAAGGAGTTTAAATGAATGTTAGTGTCCCCTTGTAGTGTTTTTGTCTTGGTATAGAATTCTGGGAATCCAAGGTAATTTTCACTTGCTCACAAGGGAAACATTCTATAACAACAAAGATTCAATAAAAAACAACAACATTCATATCAAATGTATACACAACAAAATTAACATAGAAAACACAATAGAAAACTTAATGTTTAAATATGAACCAACTAGTTGTGTATAGGGGACATTCCTCCTAGCCATAGGCTTGATGTTCATTTTCTCTCAACAACAATCCACCCTTGATCTAAGGCTATGAGTCGACAATAAAGTCTGGCACTCTTTGATTTCTAGTCTACACATTTAACAACCCAAAACCAAGGTTCTACTCCAACAACATTTCTAATCCACCAACTATCTTCCCTCCAACCTCCACAACACAATGAATGAAATACTCTTTCTTTTCCATGCAATCCCTCAGGCCTTCCCTCTTCCCTCTAGGGCTCCAGTGCACTTGGTTGGATAGAAATATCACAATTGGGGACTTCAAGAACTCTCAACTGCTTTAGGAGCGCTCACAACAACCTTCTCAAGGATCTCGAGCCATTTTCTCAGCATGAAATATCAAATAGATGCATACAACCTTGCTCTTGGCACAAAAATAATCCCTCTCATGGTTGTTCTCAAACACAACATGACTTGTGATATTTCCCAACACTCAACTCTCCTCTTTTTGCCCAAAATTATCAAGAAAAAACTTTCCCAAAAATGAACTTGAATTTTCTTTTCTTCTTTAATGCAATCTTGACTTTCACATTTCCCAAAAAGTGGTTGTACTCATTCCATGCTATCATAAATTTGTGAGTTGAAATTTCCCACTAACCAATCTTACATGGATCTAATATCTCTCTTGATAATCGTAAGGGAAATAATTCTTAATATGAAAATGGATGAATTAATAGGAAGGGGAAGCCTCTTATACCCCTCTTTATCCCCATGTCTTATGGAATCATAGCCCCCATTGTTACTGTCCCTCATATACCACAACCAACAATTACTATTTTTACTAATCATTCTAATGTACAAAATAAATAGTTTGGCCCTCGACCATATTAATCAGTGCACGATTTTCGACCCAAACAAAATGGATCACCATCTTAAATCACATTTTCAAATTTACATCATAATTTGTAGGGATTAAAACTATGGACATTTCAAATGGTACCCATATCTCATTCTTAGGAAAATGACACCCTATAGATGACAAGCTATGTATTTTATGGAATTATTTATGCCCCTTGATCCTTAAGGGATCGATTAAGGACCTAAGGGCCTTATTCTCCAGCGTTAACAATGATAATGTCGTAAGAAACCCATCCCTATTGCACAAGACTTCATAACGATACCCATATTCCACACTGATACCAAAGATCACCTCTAAAAGGAGGTCATGTTCATGGCCAATGAGCCTCAGAGATCCATTTATGGTGTAAGGCCCTTAATTTCCTCCCTCAACTATGGTCAATACCTTATGACCCACCCTACAATGAAAAAACTATTGATCATGCATGTATCGATCTTGCATGCTAAATATCCACTTTAAAGGTTTTATGTGGCTTGGCCCATTAACTAAAATATATTAATTTAGTGCATATTTCCCTCAATTTCCTCTCGAGGGATGGTCGACATGCATCCGTAGTGCATGAAACCTCATATTGGCCAATATATTTCTCTAAGGATAATGATATCCTATACATGGTATGTTTTGTGGTTTAAGGCCTTGTTCATGGCCCTTGGTCTCTAGGGTCTAAGTTTCTTATTTTCTTGCCAAATGTAATCACAATATACCCAACTTTTTTTTAACCATAAACTTTGTGCCAAAACCAATTATCAAAAATTATTTAAGAAAACTTTTAAAATGCATTTTTAAATTGACAAAATCATTATGATTATTGCAAAATATTTGAAATATCCAAATTCATCCATTTAAAACAATTCATATTAAATTTTAAATTCAAAATAATTCATACTAAATTCTAAAGTAAACATATGTGTTTCCTCTTAAGAGGTCACAGGTTCAAATCCAAAAGGGGGTAGGGTATGTATACCTTTGTAGACTTTACCAGTCAAATCGCTCGGCGGAGGGGGGTCCCTTGTCCCACAAACAAGGGGGTCTCATACACCAATTTGGTGTGCTGACTTGGCCGTGACCTTAAAAATAGATTATTATTATTATTATGAAAAAAAAAAACAATTCATGAAAATTTAAACTATTGACTTTTCAAATGAAGAAAAAGCTAAATCAAAATTTAAATCCAAAATATTTTATTTTATTCTGTAACCTAACTCCACAATATTATGTAATTAATATTAACCTCTTCCTTTATTTATCAATTAGTGTCTTATGAAATACTTTGAAAGTAAAAGAAAATTTGATCCATTAATTAGTATCTTATGAAAAACCAATTCAAGTTATTGATTTAATCTCACTTTAACTTTCGACACAAATAATGAATACTCTCCATTATTTTTAGGTTTATTCACCATTATCATTAAAACAAAAAATGTGGCTGAATGAATACCATGTTGGACTCTGTAATTATGTTAATATTATTATGAGCAACACTGAAAAGTCGGCTATTTTCTGAATCAACAGTCATCTATTTTCAGAATGAACACGTGGATGATGATTATGTATATAATGACATAAGTCATACATTGTTATCTCCGCTGCCATCAGCCCTTCTCTGTTTGCAGAGCTGAGAATAAATTCGATTCAAGGTGAAATTCTTATACTGTTCCAGACACTCCAGTGATATAAATATCAAATCTTACTTTACATTCAAAATGGACTGCTCAACGTGGTGGTCTCAATTGCCCAACGATCTGAAGGAGAACGCTTTGGCATGGTTGTCAGCAGAAAGCTTATTTAGATATCGTGGCGTGTGTAAAGAATGGAATGCTCTCTTTTCATCAACAAAATTCATAACTAAAGATGGGGTTGTAGCACCTAACACCATGCCAAAATTTCTTGTTTTGTGCCATCACTACAATCCATTGAGTTTTATGGCTTACTGTTTTTTCACAAACACCTGGAAAAGATTCTCCCTCGCCTTCTTAGAGGAAAAATATAGCTTGGGCCGTATATGGATCCACGGATCGGCAGCAGGCCTTTTATTGGCGTCCATCCTTTATTATGAACGTCGCGTTCAATCTGTAAGGACTCATATTGTCTCCAATCCTGTTACAGGAACGTCGCTAGAACTTCCCAGAATAAACGATAGTAGTATTAAGGCCATGACCCTCGTGGGGGATGGCCAGGACCACAATGGAGAGACATATAAAGTGATAGCGGCGGCGGCGGCACAGTCGATGTTCGGAGGGAGAATAGAAATCTACGATTCGTGTTTCAAGTCATGGAGTACAGTGGGACACCTGCCACAGAATTTGATTTTAGTGGAGGGGTTATCGAGGATGGTTATTTCCGAGGATATCCTTTACTGTCATGGTGCGGATATTATTTGCAGGCAGGGCATCATAGCTTTCAGCTTCCGATCCGGGACATCCATTTTCATTCCGTTCCCGTTTCTGATTAATTGGAACAGGGACGATGTCCTGTTCACTTCTGGGTCACGAGTGCTGCTAGCTACATGCATACGCGATAACGGTTACAATATTATTGGTATTATTATATGGGAATTTGAGAAATCCCAATTGGTTTCAAACCAATTGGATTCAAACCACTCAGAGGTGAGAGAGATTGCAAGGATACCACCATCTGTTTTGGAAGAGTTAAAGAGAAAGTACGATCTTACTTCTGAAAATTCAAATTTTGACTGTGAAGGAGTGAGGGACCTGGTGTACATCACATATGGACGTGCTAATGAAGTGCTTGTTTATAATTTAAGCGAAAATACCTGGAATTGGCTTCAAAAACGTCCAATAGACCAGTACTGGTGGTCTATTCCATCTGTTTTGGCTTTTGAACCTAAACCAAATATGAAGGTTTAATAAATTAGAACAGTTTAGCACATTAATAAGTTCAGATGTGATTGTTACTCTGAATATTTACTAGCACAGTCGTTAACTCGCGGTTGAGAATGTTGAAAGGTATCTGATAATGTGTGTCTCAATATAAAACGTTTGTGGTAATTAGAAACGTTTGGCTGCATTATGTTGATAAATGGAACTTGTGGCAATTACATATACTTACAGTAATTTTTTAATGTGATTATGTAAATGTTAAAAAGTAAACATGTTAACAGATGCCTTGATAAATGCAAGAAAGTTATGAACAATAAATCTGATCCATTGATTTTGGAGGACTACTAAGCATCTAAGAATATGCCAGTATCTTCAATGCATAGCCTTCAGATTAGGGTTTAAGGTTAAATAAGATTAAAAGATCATTAATTGTGCCCATTATCAATAAATGTAAGCCTTTTTGCATAATTAATTGTGCCCATTGTCAATAGGTGTACCCTTTCGACGTAAAAATAATATTCCAAAAATCTTTTTTTAACTTCTTTCCAATATATCTTTTCAATTAAAAAACCCAAATTTTACAAATGCTACTTTTTATATTTTTTATACCATCAGTACTTATAATATATTCACTCCTATTTTTCATTTTCACAATTGGAATTTGTCTCATTTGTTAAATTTTAATTTTAGTTTTTTTTTTAAATAACTAAACAAAATTGAAATAAAAAAAACCCAATTCATAGATTAGCACTCAATATCCATCGAGAGATTGGTAAGCTAATCCATCTACTCTGCTGAATGGTTTCATAGATTAGCACTCAATATCCATCCAGAGATTGGTATTTATAATTATATGAAAGATACAATATTAATGGTCTATGTTTATAGAAAAAAATGAAATATATAATAGCATGAATGCTTATTTAAAAAATGATAATGGAGAAAATTTAATCCAAGCAAAAAAAACAGACACAAATTTTAGAGTAGCAAATGTTATTTCAAGTTTAATATTTTACTTTATGTTCATTCAACCTATATATTATAAAGTTTTTTTACATAAATTAAATTTAAATTTATATGTTTCACATTATTTATACTGAATTTCATGAGTATCTTTACCACATACTTATGTTGTGATAATCAATCTTACCATCCTTCATGTTTATGTGTATTCCCATGCCTAAAATTTATTTTACTACTCTCAAATTCTTCATAACAAACGTCCTAACCAACTGAGCCAACATGTTGATCTCAATAAGCATAACATATAACCCCAAGATAATGCATATACCATAAACACAATGGTTATAATCATTTTTTGTAAAATTTGACTCACCATGCCAGAGACAGAATATACTTATTGTAAGTAGACACTTAGTGGGTATATGCTTTTATCATTAGCCTTTTCTCTGATGTTTCTTAACCAGATGTTTCAACCACCCATGTCCATATCTATGGCTTTGTTCCTTGTGTTGTTTTATATGCCTATGAGTATCTATTCTTTTATGAGAAGACTTGGGGCCAATATGGATATGCTAAGAAGGCGGTGAGGCGGTCCAAGCATGGTGATTTGAATGTTATTCATATGGTCTAGTGTTAGAGTCAGGCAGAGCCATGCTATTCAGATGGTTCAATGTCAGATTCAAGTAGAGCCATCCATTGAGCCACTATTTTTTAGAGCCGTAACTTTTTGTCAACCAATATTTGTGAGAGCCATGATTCTTAGGGATTAGTCCAAGAAGCTACAAATATAAATAAAACATAGAACAACCCTTAATATCATTATATTTGACATTGTATCTCAAACCTAGCCTAAACTTAGGCTAAGACTTATAATTTGCTAAAAAATTATGCTATTTAAAATGATCTCGCGAATAAGACTCTGATAGTACTCACCAATAAAACTTCGATAATTACTGTCAATCATAAATTAATTTACAGTTAAAGCCTTATCGAATGCTAGAGTCCTTGATTGCCTTAGGGAGGTAGGGCGGGACTAATATTGCCTTGAGCACGGACTAATAATACTATGTAATAACTTTTGGAATCAAATTAACAATTTATAACATTTTAATATAACCACTTTTGAAAATAGCCCACTTTATATTAATATTCATTCGTTATATTTTTCATTATTTATTTATTAATTATAAGAAATTTTAAATATATGGTTATGTTTTTTAATTTATTAATTCATTTTCAAAAATAACATTATAAATATATATTTTTATTTTATAGATAAGTTTCCAAAAATAACATTATAAATATATATTTTTATTTTATAGATATGGTGAAGGAACTTTTAAGACTTTCAATCCTGAAGTTGGTCGTGCATCTCGAAGGAAGAAAATGGCAAAAGAGGACAAGTGTGATGAACAGGAGAAAAAATTTCACATGGTCTTTTATCACATGTCAGAAATGGTCGAATGAATGTATGGAGATTACGAGAAGAGGATGAAGAAGAATGGGAAGAAAAAGGAAGCACATGCAGATAATGATGCTTCGGTAAACCAAGGGGCTGGAGGAGATCCTCCTGATCCTTCGTCTTCACGTTCGAGTTCTAGTTCTTCTTCCTCTCAACATTCTCATCATTCTCATCATTCTAGCCATAAAGCCCGTTTTAAAAAACCATTATTAAAGCTTGATGTAAAAATTTCTTTACCTATGTTTAATGGAGATGTTAATCCTGAAAAGCTAGATAATTGGAGCCGACAGGTTGAAGTGTATTGATGTGTCCAACATATTGATGAAGAAGAGGTTAAAGTGGAATTGGTTTCTCTTTGGTTGGAAGACACCACTCTCGTATGGTGGGAGAGAAAGCTTCATGACAAAAGTAAGTGTGGTAATCTTCTTTCCTCATGGTTGGAATTTAAATCAGCGATAAGGAAACAATTTTATCCATTAGGGTATTTACATAAAGCTATGATGGAATGGAAAACTTTAAGACAAAGTAGAGGTCAAACTGTACAAAGTTTCAAAGAAAAATTTAGTAAGAAATCTCTTGCATTGAAAATTCCTTTGGATTCTTATGAAACTTTAACGAAGTATATTGACGCATTTCACAGTTATATTCATCATACTTTTCTCTTGTTTAACCCCAGTATTCTTGACGAAGTTTGTGTGCAAGCCACTCACCTTGAGAACAAGGGGAAACATGTTCAATAAGATCCCACAAAGATAACTTCAATATGTAACAAAGACAAATGATACCCCTTTGCGTAACTTGATACCTTCAATATGTAGAAAAGAGAAATGAATATCTCATACTCTAGTTGATTACATAAAAAAAATTCATCTACAAAGATTAAAGTAACAATAAACAAACATATGCAAGAATACACAAGCTTGAAGGAAATAGGCCAAGTCTATTCAATGATAACCCAAAATAGAATACTTACAGACCTTGATTGATGCTACAACAGCCTCTCCATGCACTCCCTGTTCAACCCTTGCATGAATGAACCAAGATCAAAATAATGACGCTTTACTAATTTCTTCCCCCTTTCACCATGGAGATTCCTCCAATTTATAGGATTTGAGAGGCTCAACCACCTTGAGTATTTTTGGAATTTGTTGAGGATTTGGCTCCATAGGTTATGCTTATTTTCCTTAGATAGAACCATGGAGTAAGAATTGAGCCAAAAAACCCCACCTTCAAAGTTGTCCCTTAGAAGAAGGTGGGATTCACCTTGATTCCCTCAACCAACAATGGAGCCCCCATAAAGCGAAAGATATGGCATCATGGCGCCCCGTTAACATGGTGTAGGGAGAATTGACTCTCCATGTTATCCCGCTCGAGATCGTTAAACAAGAAAGAGGTACTCATCTATTTGGATGGGGGAAAAAATGAAAGAAGTGGATCAAGTGACTTGAAATCTTTAAGGAATCTTTCATTGTCTCCCTTTAACATGGCACCTTTCTGCATCTCACCTCACACTTGGTCCCTCTACTCTCCTCTAAGTCATACCAATCCCATTTGTCATGTTACTCCTTTGACTCACCCGAAGAATGCCCAATGATCATCACACTATATTTTAATCCTTTTCTCAAATGAATCAAAGCTTCCAAGTCTTGTGTCGTGCCTCATAATTTTCAAGGAAAGTATTTTCATTTCATATCAACCATCTACAGTATTACGATTTTCCATTCTCGTGTTATTCCATATTCATATAATCCACCATCTCATTCCTATGACAGTTTCTTATCGATGATAGGGGATACATCAAGGCCCTCCTTTGAGGAGCCTTGTTCTATTGACTTCAACACATTATCCAGGTATTATACTCAGAAACACATCAGTACCTTGGGGCCTACATGCCTCAATGGAAGACCTCCTCGCTTTTAATAGTGGTTTTACATCAATGACCCCTGAATGATTGATTCCATGGATGTTCAAATTCAACTCATTATTCACATTCATTGGAATGTACTGTAGGTACCTTGGGAATCATTGACATCATTGGTGATTTCTCTCATGGTTGTTAACGATAAAAAGTGATGACTGGTAATCAAGCAGTTTCTACCATGTTCGACATAAAAATAATTATTCACATGGATATAATAATACTATTTTGGGATTAGGATGAAGACCATGGGTTGATTACTCACCGTGTTCCTTACTTTTCCCAGGTTGCAATGGATATCATTTGACTGATATACATAGATCCACTTTGTATTGGTCCATGGCTATATTCTTGTCATATTGTAGCTCTAGTGTGTATTCTCTCGTGGTTGCGATCAGGTCATGTCTTAGAGAAATGTATCCAGATTGTATCTTTAGTGGCCATCTTCTTATTCAATATCATCATGGATCCGTAGTTTATTGGTCGGCGATCATCCTCTGAGTGATTTATATTATGAGCATAGGTATTCATGCCTCGGGAATGAAATGTATATTAATATTGTTTGATGATTGTTTACAACTTCTACTAGGTTGTGTGACTCCACCACCCTTGCATTGAAGAATCTATAAAGTGTTTCATCCATCAGTATCCTCTTTTTAATTCAAACTTTGGGGCGCAATCTCTTACATGTCAAATTTCCATGCTTTCATAATATTTCGCATGTGGTGGAAACATCATGTTCTAAGTGTCGCATGTAGCGCAAACATGACTTCCTAAGTGTCACAAGTGTCGTAAACATCACACTCAAATTGTTGCAAGTGTTGTAACATGCTTCATACACTTTTAGTAAGTGTCACAACTCAATCAAAACCATAGAAACACTTCCCACCACCTCTAAATAATGTTAGAAGTAAAATCCCCATCATTTGGCAGTTGAAACATACCTTTCTACCTAGAATTTTCACCATTCTTTGGACATTTAAGAGGAATGTTGATCCTCTACCTATTCTTAGGGAGATTTGGTTCTCCCTAAACCATGTTAAGGGGGTACCATGGCATCCTGTATTTAACTTTATGGGGGCTCCATTATTGGTTGATGGAATCAAGGTGAATCCCACTTTCTCCTAAGGGACAACTTTGAAGGTTGTGGTTTGTTTGGCTCAAGTCTTACTCCATGGTTATATCTAAGGAAAATAATCATAACCTATGGAGCCATATCCTCAATAAATTCCAAAAATACTCAAGGTAGTTGAGCCTCTCAAAGCCTATAAATTGGAGGCATTTCCATGGGGAAAGGGAGAAGAAATCAATTAAGCATCATTATTTTGATATTGGTTCATTCGTGCAAGGTTTGAACGAGGAGAGCTTGGAGAGGTTGTTGTAGTATCAATCGTGGTCTGTAAGTATTCTCTTTTGGGTTCTCATTGAATATACTTGGCCTATTTCCTTCAAGCTTGTTTATTCTTGCATATGTTTGTCTATTGTTGCTTTAATCTTCGTAGATGAATTTTTTTTACATAATCAAATGGAGTAGGAGATAGTCATTTCTCTTTGCTACCTATTGTAGTTATCAAGTTGCACCAAGGGGTTTGAAGATCAAGCTCACAGATTGGAAATAGCGAGGACAAACTTTGTAAAAAGGTACAACATGCCCTTTATCCTTCTCTCTTTATGATTGGTTAAAATGATTTTAAAGTAATGTTAGTGTCCACTTGTAGTGCTTCTGTCTTGGTATAGGGTTCTGGTAATCTAAGGGAATTTTCACCTGTCCACAAGGGAAAATTTTTGTAACAACAAACATTCTTGGTAACAATGTAAGTGCCCAACACAAAATACATATCAAATAAAAGTACAAAAAAGAAGGAAGGAAGTTGTATATGCTGGTATAATTTTAAACACTCACAAAAGAAAATATTTCAATAGATAATTCTTTTGACTTTATTTCTTGCCAAGTTCAATATTTTGATAAGCCAAGATTCTTATGGTTGAAACAATTGAACATTTAGTTTTCACATATATCTGTGCAGTTTCCAGTATGTTTGGATGAGTTTGGTTGAAACGGTTGAACATTTAGTTTTTGCAGATATATGTGCAGTTGTCGGTATGTTTGGAGGAGTTGTGGAAATACGTATATGTGCAAGGAGTTGTGGGCATATGTATCTGTGCAACTAAAGATTAGTTGGCACAACTCACCAATCGTTGGCATAGTTCACAATTCTTCAAATACTAAACATTAGTGGGTGGTCTGTTGGCATAGTTCACCATTCTTCGAATACTAAACATCAATGGGTGGTCTGAGTTAGAAAATATGCCCAGTACAAAAACATTGGTATCATTGGAGGTTCTTGCGGAAGAGATATGTGAGGGTGGGTGAAGTGGAAAAAGATTATATAACTATATATTAGTGAGCTCTTTGAATTATAAGAGTTGTCAAGTAATTATGTATTAGCCAATGCTTTGAAATACTCATAACAAAGTGGTAGAAAATTACCTGCCATGAATTTGGAAGAGCACAAGAATCCACTATGCCATAGACAGACTATACTTATTGTAAGTAGAGACTTAGTGGGCATACACTTTTATTATTATCCTTTTTTATGATGCTGCTTAACCAAATGTTTCAACTGCCCATTTCCATGTCTATGGATTTGCTCCTGGTGTTATTCTATATGCCTATGAGTATCTTTTCTTTTATGAGAAGACTTGGGGCCAGTATGGATATGCTAAGAAGGTGGTGAGGTGGTCCAAGCAAGAATGATATTCATATGGTCTAGTGTTAGAATCAGACAGAGCCATGCTATTCAGATGGTCCAGTGTCAGAGTCAGGTAAAGTCATCCATCGAGCCACTATTTTTAAGAGCCATAACTTTTTATCGACCACTATTTTTGAGAGCCATGATTCTTAGGGGTTAATTGAATATTTGTGAGAGCCATGATTCTTAGGGATTAATCAAAAAAGCTACAAATATAAATAAAACATAAGAACAACTCACACTATCATTGTATTTGACATTGTATCTCAAACTTAAGCTAAGACTTATAATTTGCTAAAAACTTATGCTATTTAAAATGAACTCGCGAATAAGATTATGATATTACTTGGCAATAAGATTTTGATAATTAATTTTTTTCCCTACTTAGAGCGAAAAAATATTTAAAATAAACATAAATTAATTTTTAAAACCTTATAGAATACTAGTCCTTGATTGCCTTCATGAGGGACTAATATGCCTTGAGCACATACTAATAATACTATGTAATAACTTTTGGAATCAAATTAAAACATTTTAATATAACCACTCTAAAAATAACCCACTTTATATATTATATTAATATTCATTCTGTATATTTTTCATTATTTATTTATTAATTACAAGAAATTTTAAATATATGTTTATATTTTTTAATTTATAAATTTGTTTTCAAAAATTACATTATAAATATATATATTTTTATTTTATAGATGAGTCTCCAAAAATTATTTTGTTTAAAAATAATTTAAGATATTTAAAATAAATATAAATTAAAAATAACAATTCTAAAGATTTAGGTGTCAAATTATTATTTAAATAATAAGAATAATATTTAACAACAATCAACCAAAGTAATGAGAATGAAACGTTCATGCTTCAATTTATACTATATAAAAAATTACAATGTTACAAGTGAGATAAATATATGGTTGGGAATCTATTCTTTCTTGCATACAATAAAAATATATAAATTATTTTTTTTTCTTTTGAAGGAGGGTATACACACTCTATCATGAGGAGTGCATCAAGGTTGGGGTGCACTGATCCTTCATTACATATTTTGAGGAGGGGTTGGTGAGATCATCACTACTATCTCAACGATAGATGGTATCAGAGAAAACTTTGAAGACAATTTGTTGTGAAGATAGTCCGGTTAGAATTTTCATATACTTGGTGAATTATTTGGTGGAGCGAATTGGTCCATTGTAGACTTTGCATTAGACTTATGATAGAGGTTCGATTTTACAGTGCAGTGGAAGGTTGATCTGGGTGCACACCTTGTATAGACCAAGAGCATAGTTTGTGGTGAGATGAAGTACTTTGATAGGGTGGTAATCACATAACTCATAACAAAGTTCAACGCAAAACTTTTCGTATAACTGATCTTAGATATAGTTTGGGCACAAACTTGGCGAATGTTTGGTAAGGTGAATCAACCTTTTGTAGAGATGGTCTGGGAATAGACTTCATTGATTTGATGTGTGGCTGAAGTAAGTGCCAAACCTGTTGTGAACACCTTTGTTTGGTTTGTGTTATATTCTCCGTGGCCCCCCTCGGGGGTTACAGGGAGGTGGGATCCCCCCTGTGTGGGGGTTTGGGGGCAATGACCTCCCAAAAAAATTTCCTCGGTTTTCGTGTCCATTTACGAGCGATTTTTCACCAATGGTTTTCTATTTTTTGTTAAGGAATTAGGGTGGTTGACTAATCCACATCATTGGATTAGGGTTTTGGATGTTGTTAGCTCTTATATGTATATTGTGTTGTAAGCAATGTATGGAAAGATTGTGTTAATGTTTTTCGAGCACAAAAACAAAATTATAAAGAATTGCAAGTAATCCCTTACCCTCTTAAGGTCTGATACACTAATTCGGTCTCAGTGGATGTTAATCATCATCATCATCATCATCATCATGTTATGAATGAATATAGAATATGTTGGTTTTCCCGATTTGGGTTTCTAGAGGAAAAATCTCAGTGTAACGTGTGTATTTTCCATTGTATATTTTTTGTTCTTTTATTTAATTTTTTTTTACATTAGATAATTGTACAAAGTTGAAATCTACAACCTTGAAGAGACCAGGCACAAATTTTGTTGGGTGAACGAAGCACTTGGGCAAGGTAGATGAATGTAGGATTTTTTGCATGACTTGTTGCAGATGTAACCATAAAAATGAGTGCAAAGGGTGATCACATAAGTGATTGCAAAGGGGAGTAGTTATGGGTTGTAGCAAGCTGAAGCACTTGGGTGAAATACTTGAGGTAACCTAGAGGAGCTCCGCTACAAGAAATTGGTTGGGAACATTTCCATGATGACATCTTCATGTCGTACGTCGTTGAGAACAAAAAATGAGTTGAGATTGGTTATTGGATGAGTGGGCCAACCACAACCTTTGGATGAGGTGACTCTTCATAGAGTTACGCAATTTAGTTAAAAACATCATGACTTCATAGTTGGGCAGTGAGTGCTTGGTGCCTTGAAGTGGAAAAAATCAAGGTGCGAAGATGGCAGGACATTGGAGATGAGTTCGATTGGTTTCATGCCAAGTTTGTGACTTAGAAGAATTTATGAAGTGGACGGATGGAAACATCCTTATATCACGGTGAAGGTCTTGTAGGTTTTTGGATTTTGGAATGATGATTGAGGTGATTTCATGTGAGGAATTGATTTCTTGGGAAAGTGAAGGTCCAGAAAAGTAGGCTTGAACCATGGGTGAAATCAAGTATATCTTTTGAAAAGTACGATTGATTTTGAGTTCTCACATTTCTTAAGTGTTTCGGTGAGTTCATTGAAGGGAAGTCAAATGACTTGGTGTTTCAAGTGTATTTCATAAATATGTTCGATGGAAACCAACAGACTTAAGGGTGACTCAAGTGGTGTAGATTCGAAGAAGTCATGTAGTAGTTTG
Source organism: Picea mariana (assembly GCA_032191745.1). Taxonomy (NCBI): domain Eukaryota; kingdom Viridiplantae; phylum Streptophyta; class Pinopsida; order Pinales; family Pinaceae; genus Picea; species Picea mariana. The sequence goes on along the minus strand of JASDQU010739256.1, from coordinate 460,856 downwards.
GATAACTTGATTGGGAAAATGTGTAGAGAGCTTGGGGTGACATGCTTGGATGACTCTTGTGGTGGAATTAGGTAGATTTGGATCTAGTTGTGGAGGTGGATTAAGGAATTTTCCTAACTCTTTAATGAGACACATTAGACAGATCATTTTCGTGAAGAAGGAAGTGAATTATGTATGTGTCGAGTTGAGAGGATGGGTGAGGTGCTTTGGTGTTTGGCGCCTTAGCCATATTTTTTGAGTCATGCGATGACTTGAAAGTCGCAACGACGGGGAAAGAGTTTGGAAGTTTGTAGCAAGTGCAAGGTAGTTTCATTCTAGGAGATGGATGTAGTCAATAGAGAAGTCGACCAAGAATTGTTAGCAATCAATCTTAATGGGAAGAATGCAGACCAAGTGACTCAGGTGGTGTTCACTCACTTTGGGTATGGGACATTGGATGAGGCAGAGTACACCTTGGTGGCTTGCGGATGATTTTTTGATGACCCAAAGATATGGCGAGGTCGTTGGTTGAGGTTGGAATAAGTATTGATTCGAGCATGCCTAAGGCATGGACGTTCTTTGATGTGACTCATTCTACCTGGAAACTTTGGATATTTTGTTGGGATAATTGAGGAGTGTAGGAACGTTAGCCACACTCGTCACATATATTGAATTTCATAGAGGTGACTTAACGAAATGAGGTGAGTTGAGGACTTTCCTTCATTTAGAGGATTCTGTAGACAAACATATTGCAACATGAAGAGATTACTTGGACATGTGGGTGTTTCTCTTGCTTTGGGAAACATGTGATCTGAATTATGATGAGAACGAAATAAAAGTAGAGATATAACAAGGAAATACATAGAGATATTTTCATAAACACAGAGATATTGGGAAACATTATAATGGTACTCATATCTCATTCAAAGGAAAATGATTCCCTATAGAGGACATGTTATGTGGTTTATGGAATTATTTATGCCCCTTGGTTCTTGAGACACCTATATTGCACAAGACTTCATAATGGCACCCATATTCCACATGGAGACCAAAGATCACCTTTCTAATACCTATGTTGTGGGTTGAGGTCATGTTCATGGCCAATGATCCTTAGAGATCTATTTATGGTGTAAGGCCCTTAATGTCCTCCTTTAACTATGGTCAAGTCTAGGAGACTCATCCCTAGTATGAAAAATCTCATGGTCATGCATATACTAGACTTGCATGTCAAATATTCACTTTAAGGTTCTATGTTGTGGTTTGTGGCCTTGATCATGGCCCATTAGATAAATAAACTTAATTTAGTGCCTATTTCCCTCTATTTCTTCTCCAACCATGGTCGAGATCCATGTTTTGTGGTTTGAGTCCTTTCTCATAGCCCTTGGTCCCTCGAAGCTTCATCTAGGGTCCAAGGGTCCTTTTTAACTCCCATGCCCAATCACAATACTACGAGACTCGTACCTACTATCCAAGTGACTATAGGAGCAACCATATTCCACTTGATTGCCAAATATCCCCTTTAGAGGGCCTATGTGGTGATTTAAATCCTTGTTCATGGCCCATGAGACTTGGAAGGTTCATTTGGATCCCAATTCCCTTTGGTTTCCTCCCCTTATAATGGAAATGTCCCCAAAACCTATCCCTCGTGTACAAAATGTCCTAAGAGCACCCATATTACCATTGGAGGCCAAATATCACTATTAGAAAAGTGGTGGTTTGATGTATCATTCATGGCGTAAACATTCATTTGTTGTTTTTTTGGAAAAGAACAATTATGTATTAAAATGCATAAAACTTCATAAGATAAACATGTAGAGCACTTGAGCGCCTTTCCATTGAATTAAAGAACTCCAAAGAAGATGCCCAAGTAGAAAGTTATGGCCGCAAAATTACTCAATTTTTTTTATATTAAAAATAACATACACATGTTTTAGAATGTATGTGTCTTCTTAGTACATGTGCATTCCTAAAGCTTGCATGCATGCATTATTGTGTATGCTTATTTGACAAATTTCATGGTGACCTATGTTGGAGTTTGGAAAGTATGAAGATTATTGTAAAAATAATGTGTGCATATTTCTACATTTACTTTTTTTTTTGACCATCAACTTTGTGCCAACATAAATTATTAAACTTTATTTAAACAATTTTTATTAAAAATTCAATTTTAAATGGTTAAAATCATTTTAATTAGTGACAAATATTTGACATATACAAATCCATCCATTTGAAATAATTCATATAAAATTTTAAACTCAAAATAATTAATACTAAATTCTAAAACAAAAATATGAAGAAAAATAAACAAATCATGGAAGTTAAACTATTAGCCTTTCAAATTGAGAAAGGGTTTGATACAAATCAAAGTTTAAATCCAAAATATTTACTTATATTTACGTTCACTTTTAAGTTTTTACACAATTTATTATTATATTATTTTTTTAAAATCCAAAATATTCACTTATACTTTCACCTTTTACACAATTTATTGTTATTTTCCAATTTTCAAATCAATAAAAACTTCTATTATTTATTAACTAATTAATTCCACATTGTTTATTCTTATTCATTATTTATCCTCCTATAAAATACTTTTGAGAATGAATTTTTATTTATTTATCAAGTATATATCATAAAAATTTAAATTTAAGTTATTCATTTAATCTGATTTTAAGTTTTAAACCAACTAATGATGAGTACTCTCCATTGCTTATGGCTCATGAGCCCTACAATGTAGATTTGAAGCTTAATTCTTTTGTTTTCCTCTCTTTACAATGACAGTGTTTCCAAAACGTATTCATGTTGTGCAAAACCTATTAAGAGCATCCAAAACGTATTCATGTTGTGCAAAACCTCTTAAGAGCATCCACATTATCATTTGAAACCAAATATCACCATTAGAGAAAAGTTTAATATATATACTAAAAAAATTATTAACATTATTTAAATGATATGCTCAAATAAAAAGTTTTGAAAAAATTACTAAAATATTTTATATATATTAAAAATAGCATGCACATGTTTTAGAATGTGTTAACATTCTTAGTAAGTGTGCATTATTAGAGCATGCATGGATTCTTAACAAGTATGGATTTGTACAACACACATGGATGCATGCATGGATTCTTAACAAGTATGGATTTGTACAACATACATGGATGCATTCTTGTGTATGCTTATTTGGCAAACTTAGTGCTGACCCATGTGAAAGTTTGGAAAGCACCAAAACTATTGTAAAAAGAATGTGTGCATGTTCATACATGAATATGTTTTCTAATTTCATTACTATTTTCTTTACCATTAAATTTGTGCCAAAACTATATACATACAAATCTATCCCTTTAAAACAATTCATATTAAATATTAAATTCAAAATAATTCACACTAAATTTAAAAAAAAAATACAGAGAAGAAATATTCATGGAAGTTTAAATCAAGATTTAAAACCAAAATATTGAACTAGGTTTACTTTCACTTTTAACATAATTAATTATTATTTTCATTTTTTTAAAATCCAAAATATTCACTTACCCTTTCACCTTTTATACAATTTATTATTATTTTCCAGTTTTTAAATTAATAAAGATTTTATTCATTATTTAAATAAATTAATACCACATTATCTACCTTTTCCAATTTTTAAATTAATAATGAATTTCCTTATTATTTAATTAAATTAATACCACATTATCTACCTTATTCATTATTTAGCGTTCTATAAAATACTTTTGAAAGTGAAAGAACATTTTGTTTATGACTTAATATCCCATTAAAATTAAAATCTAAAAGTGAAAGAAAATTTTATTTATGACTTAATATCCCACTAAAATTAAAATCTAAGTTATTTATTTAATAGGTTTTTAATTTTTAATCCAACTAATAAGTATTTTTCTCTCTTATTAGTCTTTGTCGTAGGCGTAGAGGGACTATAGTGATCGATAAATCGTTGACTTCATATTAGTTTGTCATTTGACCTGAAATATTTTCATATTATCTATTGTTGGAACTAGGGAACTGAAAACATCAATTTTTATATAAAAAATAGTACTATATTTGTGATGATATGATTGGACAAGGGATTGGAGGTGTTATTGATGGCTTCACTATTCTCAATGTTATATATGTTGGCATATCTAAATTATTTGATCGTATATGGTCTTTTTGAATCATATATTTTGTTATGCATTCATTGAAGGTGGATTAATGTTAGCATTAATTCGAATGTTTGGTTTAGCATTTTATGCTAGGTAAATTTATGGCAATGTTTGATATGGTGGCATATCCAAAGTTTGGCTTTCCAAAACATTATGTGGTGTTCAAACTATTGTTAGAAAAAATATAATTTTTGTTTTTGGGATACGTCAGAGTCCTGCCACATTGAAATTTTTTCTTAAATGTTTACAGTGCATTTTTGACAGACTTAAATGTTTACCTAACATGCTTGGTAGTGTTGAATGGTTACTTAACAGGCTTGTTACAAGACATTTTCTTCCGTTTTTAAAATTTTTATGTTCCAGCGGCATTGCTGGTTCGGTGGTCCATGCTTGCTTTTTGCATGCCACTGATTTCTTATTTGCATGTTGTCATTGTTCTTGCTTGCCTCTTAGTGTTGCTGCAGTTTGGACATTTGGGTTTCTGCAATTGAGATTGGAACAACATCGTTCTTGGGGGGAGTGGTTGTTTCTTGCTTCTTTCTTCGCTGTATGTTGTTTATTGTTGCTTGATTCAACTTTGCAGGGTTCCGGTCCTGTGCCTATAGATGGGCTTTTGGGTGCTTCCTAGCTGAGTTCTTATTTGGTGCTTGTTCTTGTTTTCCTAGGGTTTGCAAATGTTGGGATGTTGCATCTGCAGTTGGATCTTTGGTTACATTTTTTTTTACACTGCAGTTTGCATAGAATACTATTAAGATAAAATAATAGACTAAAGAATTGCAGGTAGTGTAAATTGCATCTGTTACGCGTTGAAGCAAAGTTTGTTGGCCTCAAAATATATTTCATAGTTTCCGATGCTTTTTACATGGATTTTGTGTTACTATGGTTTCATAGTTATGAGAATGCCTTTTGTTGTATGGGAGATATAATTATTCTCTCCCTTTTAATTTCCTTTTGTAAACTGTGTTTGACTCTAGTTTTTTACGTTTCTATGGTCATTCTGAGCGACTGCCATTCGGTTGCATAGTTGGTTAGTTTTATGGACACGACTTCGTGAATAGGTTCTATCAGACTATGATAGGTCGTGTTTCGGTGTACACATTAGCTTTATTGAATTAGTTTTCTTTAAAATAATACCTCTTGGGCAGAAGAGAATGGAATTTATGAAATTATAGGTTTCCTGGACTGCAAAATTGTCATCCCATACTTAGCCAGTTTTTGCATCGCGGGTTGACGGGGTGGGCGGTTGAAAATTGACAATTGGAGAGTTCTGTGATATACAGATTGACAATCAGACAACAGGGAGAGTTCTGTGATATACAAATTGACAATCAGACAACATGGAGAGTTCTGCGATCATTCTGACCGACCGCAGTTGCATTCCATACTTGGCTAGGGTTACATTAGCATTTCCAAATTAGTTTTGTTTAACAGTAGTGATCCAGGTGGATATCAGGGGCCACCCACCTCTTCCAAATGTCTCAAAACAGTTTTCTGACCATTTTGGCAATTTACTATTTTTAGCAGGTTTTAACTTCCGAGGCCATTTTGAGGGTCCAAATGAAGGTTTTTCGAGATCGAGGTTCTCAATGATATATGAAGGCATGATTAATCCCCCAAAATGAATCTCCTTGACGATACCTTTCCAACGAGCTATCACACGCCTAAAACGGAGATTGTATGCAAAAGTTACGACCCCGAGAAGTTGATGCACCAACTTACCCAAACGGGGCCCACATGACTTTTGACGCTTCATCTCCTAGGGTTAGGTTTTTTGGATGTCTAGGACTTTTGGAATTCCTGATTTTTGTAAAAAGGCCTCCAGAGCCTCATTGTAACCATATTCTTGCGAATGCGAGTAGCCATCACATCTCTTCTCAGAGATAAGCTGCCACCATTCTAGCGAGTCTTTCACTCTGTACTTTTACAGTCTCTGTACATTTATCTGATTAATAGAAATCATGTATTATTGTATATCTGTGTTTATGGTTGCATCTCTGATACATTTCTGTTATATTATTGAATATCTGCAATATCTCCGTGCATTTCTTTATTATATCTCCGCTCTCATTTCGTGCCGAAAATAATCCGGATCAGTGGTATCAGAGCAGGCTGTTCTTGATCGTTTTTTTCAGTGCATGTCCCCGACGAGGTCCGAATATAGCAAGTTGGGTCTCGAGTTTGTCTCTCTTAAGGACAGTCACTCTCGCACACCCAAGAAACCCTCAATGGCAGAAGAAAAGAAAAACGATGGAGCAGACGATCCTACCAGTCTGTTGCTTGAGCAAGCTCTCACGCGACAGAGGGATGAAATGATGGATAATTTTTACCACATCCTTCAACGCTTGCCAATAGCATTAGGAACATCTTCATCAAGCGACCACTTTGGAGGCACCTCGCCTTTCAAGGTACAGGTTAATTTTGATATTCTCATATTTGAAGGTCAAATAGATGCAGATGCCCTAGATAAATGGTTAAATCTGCTAGAAGGTTATTTCTCTATTCATAATTGTTTAGACAAGGAAAAGATCACCTTCGCACTCCTTAAGGCTCTCCCCCATGTCAAACATTGGTGGGAAACTTACTGGGAGTAGAGTTCCATAGGGGAGTCTGGAATATATGGGGCCGAGCCCACTTGGGATTTTTTTGTGGATGTGGTAAAGGAACAGTACTACCCTGTTGGCAACTATGAAGAACAATACATGAGATGGACCACACTGCGGCAAGAGAGGGGCCAAGCAGTTCTGGAGTTCACCAATACCTTCCATACCTTTCGCACCAAGCTAGGTATCAAAGACTTTGAATGACATTTGGTTCTTAAATACCGTGGGGCTCTACACAGATACATCCAAACTGAAATGGATTTTCTAGACATCTCATCACTCGGTGCTGCCTATCGATATACTGTTAAAATCAAGCAAAAATTTAAGCACCAGAAAAAATGGGAGTTCAGGTCTGCAAATCCACAACAATCAAAGTA
>JASDQU010739256.1:419433-446620 GCA_032191745.1 Picea mariana | reverse complement strand
TACACACTTAAATGGATAAGCAATCATCATCAGATGCATATAACAAAGCAGTGCACATTTAAATTTGCAATTTCAGATAAGTATGTGGATGAAGTAACTTGTGATGTAGTGTCGTTAAAAGAATGTGGCATCGTCTTAGGTAGTCCGTACTTGTATGACCGTAAAGCAATCTTCTACAGGACTAAGAATCAATATCAATTCACTAAAGAAGGTCATGACTATGTGGTGCATGCTCATCATGTTAAAGAAAGTAAAACACTTCAAACAATGGAACAGTTAACGAAGGCAATGCAAGTAAGCGACAAAACACTAATTGTTTCAAGTGAAGTGATAGATCTTAAGCAAGAACAAGACATGATTATGGAATGGAGAATCAATCATAAATTGCTTCAAGATAAACTTATGTCGTGCAAATACTTCAAGTATATCAGTTCATTTGCAGTCGTTTTTCTGATGTTATCATTAGCAATGTTTGGTACATGGATGATAGTGGCTTCAGTGAAATGTAACAGGATTGCAATGGCTAACAATGTACTTTCAGTTGTTATAATTGTATTACAGCTGATCTTGATGAGACAGGTGCACAGGACAGAATTCAGAGACAGAGGACAAGCCGGGTGGCCTATCCCGAGCTTGTTAACTGGTCAGTAACCTTTTGGGGACCAAAAGGTCTTTTTGTGGGGAGGTGTGATCCGAAATCGGATCCAGAAGCCTGATAGGGCTTGAAAAATGCTCAAAAATGAAAGTGCTCAGAATGCAACGAAACCTATTCCATTGCGTCCGTCTCGTCTTCCTGATTCCGGTGGTATATTTACTTCGTCAAACGGAGTCCGTATGGAGAAGATATCGCGTTCTATCCGAAAAGTCAAACAGGCAAAAAAGGGGATGACTGTACAGTCCGTACAGTCCACGTGTCATGTCCGTACATCTGACGTGGCAGGGTCATACAGCTGACGTGGCGGCTTCATAAGGCGACACATGGCAGACCGTACGGAGGACACGTGGCATCACCAGGACGCGAAACGTGTCATGTGGATTTGGCACTTTTGGCATACGATCGGACCAGTACTGAGGTGACACGTGTCACCACTGACAGGGTGACACGTGGTAGGATGACGTCATCCAGTGACGTGGCAGGCTGATGCAGCAGGAAAAGTGGTAGTACGACAGATACGATGTGGCGGCAGACGTGGACGAATCACGTGTTGACACGTGGCATGTTCTGATTGGTTTTTAAAATGCCACGTGGCCCAGTCATGGGCTGCCACATAGCGCTGCATCATTGGTCATTGGTTATATGTTATAAAATTGGTTGGTGACTCCGAGGATTCGAAACCGAGACCTCTCGGTGAGCAAAGGACCAACGACACCGGGCTAGCCACTTGGGCAGCGGGCGATTTTTGTATTGTATTCGTTGACAATTTTATATAAGTTGGTTAAGGGTTTGAACCGACAGAAAAAGGGTTAGGGCCTAGCCCCAGCCCTCGGTTCAATGCACGATAGCACATGACCACTGCAGAACCAGGAGCGCGGCGTTTTTGGCGGGTTAGTTTTGGATTATCCCACGGTTCAACACTCGACACGAGAACCATGACATAAGACCTGGAGCTAACCACTGAAAGCGCAGGGTTGTTGGAACAGTTGGCCCGTGGCCATATGGATCGGCCAAGGAACCGGTTGCTGGCGCGAGTTAAGGGGCAAGCGCGTAGCCCACGGGCTAGCGCTTAGCAAAAAAATTAGCCATGTGACCTAGTTTAAAGGGGCCACGTGCAATGAAAGGGGCTTGCGCCCAACAAACTATATATAAGTGGGTTTTTTATATAACAGATTTGGTTTTTATTATTAAATGTGCCTATTTTTAATTGATTTACTCCATTTTTGGGGGATATTGGGCATTTTTGGAGGCCAGATTCTTGGAGGAAGTTGGGGATGTGAAACCAACTCCCTTGCTATATAAAACAGGCCTGTTTGAGGCCAATGGACAGTCATTCAGAGCAGAGTTATGCTGAAGGAAAGCCAAGCCAAAGTCAGTTTGATGCAGGGAAGCCTTTGAGGTGGAGACGCTGTCGGATCGTTTCTGGGAGCTTGGAGCATCAATTTTGCATGCCATTTCTTTTGCAGGGTTCTTGAGATCTGGGACAACAAGACCAGATCAGTCTTGTAGCCATTTGGAATTGCTGAGATGTAATTTTGAGCACTTGAGCAGAAATAAAGAAACCTCCCCCACAAGAAAAAAGGCCCGGAGACGTAGGCAAACATTGTGCCGAACTCCGTTATCAACCTGCATTCTTATGGTTTGCTGTCATTTATTTATTTCAGATCTGCATATGTGTATTTGAATGTCATAATCCTCTTCTTTCCTCATTCTTTCATTAAATTCTCAAATGGTTAATGAATACATGTAAGTTTAAAAACTCAACCATAATCATTTAAAAGATCCTGCGGATCATATATACAGCCTGGACGAAGCCGTCATCCCATACTTAATCAGTTTTTTCATCATATGTTGTCGGGGTAGGCGGCTGAAAATTGACAATCAGAGAGTTCGGCGATATACAAATTGACAATCGGACTTGCAGAATATTTGAATTGTAAGGCCGCCATGTCCAAAAAAATTAGCATTGTCGAAATAGTTTACTTTACGTGTGTTTTACATACCCTTGTGGACAAAAAATAGAAAAAAAAAATAGTAAGCATTTTTTGGATTGCGGGTTCTTGGGGTTGCAAACTCTAGGTTCAGTCCTTGTTGTTCCATGTCCTGCGAATAACATAGACAGTTGTGTGATATACAAATTGACAATCAGGCTTGCAAACTATTTGAATTTCAAGGGCTCATGAAAAACAACTATCATTCTCGAATTACTTTTCTTTGCGTACATTTTACATACGCTCGTCAACAAAAACATAACAATAGTAGTAACATCTGTTACATAGGGCTCCATCCCCGCTACCTTCAGCACTTCCCAATACACATTAAATATGCTTTCAAAAGTTAGAAACGAGCAGACAGGTTCAAAAATATGGGCTTTAATAACTGGAAAACTCGAGGACATCTCCCATTAAAATGAATAGACACGCAAATATTATGGGATCTGGTAATTTCTTTTTGCCTGCATTTTGAATTTGTGAATATATATATATATATATATATATATATATATTTGCTTGTGCATTTTTAGTTTTCTTCAAAGCTTCAACATAGTTCACGAACGTGTCAGCAATAGAGGCCTTGATGTCATGTCCCTCTTTAATATTGTGCATTTCAAAATGATGGGCTTTAATAACTGGAGGACATCTCCCATTAAAATGAATAGACATACGAATATTATGGGATTTGGTAATTTATTTTTGCCTGCATTTTGAATCTACGAAATACTTTTTATTTTATTTTTTGCTTGTGCAGTTTTAGTTTTCTTAAAAGATTCAACATAGTTCATGAACATGTCACCCATAGAGGCCTTGATGTCATGTCCCTCTTTAATATTGTGCATATCTTAGATGTCAGATTTCAGAATCTGCTCGGATATGGGAATTTTAATACGTGCTGGTAGTCACTATTGAGCGTACATATTCAAAAGATTCGCATTAATAAGTGAAAATATCGAGAACATCTGTCATTAAAACGAATCAACACAAAATCTATGAAACACCATCCAACCTTACTTTTAAATACTTATTGCCATTTATCTCTATTGATCAAAGAGTTGCGCTTTAGGGTGTCTTCATTCTAATGTTTCTGGTCATGCACATGTAAGACAACTTAGAGATGCGATTGAGGAGAAGATGAAAGAATAGAGACTGGTTTTATGTGATGTGAGCTTTGAGTAAAAAAAAACTCTGTTATACAAAGAGAAACTCAGAGAGGATGAAAAAAATAGAACAAGTATGTTCTGGTTGGTGTTCTCCCTGTGTTCAATGCTTTGGTTGGTTGAAAAGGCTTCCTGGAGATTTGTTGGTTGAACTTCTTTGTTTTATTGCTGGAAATTGTAATGGATTTTAAGGCCGCGTGAAAAATACTTCTTCGTTTAAGTATATAGTTTCTTCCAAAAACACATATTTGGCAACTATATCGAGTTGTACAGATTGAACAAGTATTTGTCTACCTCGGAGGCAGGTAGCATAAACTGTATGGGTGGATAAAACGACATATTATCACTAAAAAAGTTTCTATTTGATAATATGATGACCTGCATGTGGGTCTGGTAGCCGCCTTGACATAAATCTATGTTCTTTGTGAAAGTTTTCTCAGTTTCCCTTGGATGCAGTTGCAGACTCTACATATTTGGTGTCGCCTCTAAACATTCCAGACCATTCTGTGGGCTTCCATACCTCCACGACTATGAAGAATGATATATTCAAATTCCATCTGCAACATTTGATACACTTTCCAGACCTGTGCTGGTGCATTCTGCATCATTTGATGCACTTGCCACACCTCTACTGCTCGAAGAAGTTATGTACCTCAATAGAGTTTCTTTTTGCATCTGGGTTGGATGTTCCTTCCAATTTACTATAATAAAGAAAAAAAGTTTAACATACAAATCCTCATGAAGGCTTCTCAACCAAACAGACGAACAAATATAGGGAGAATACCAGTCACTACGTACTTGAATTATTTTTTGATGCCTTTCTAAGTTGTCTCAGATGTCAAGGGTCAGGAACATTGCAAGGAAAACACCTTAAACCCCAACTTTTCGACAGCAGAGGGAAATTCATACTTGACAAAGAATGGAATGTTGAATAAATAGACATTTCAAGTAGGCCATATCTGGAAGAGAGAAGGTATTCAAAAAAGTGGGATAGATATACTTGGCAACACCGATTAAGTACAAAACTGTGAAGAAGGTTCATCAATGTACATATTTTAAATTGGTCGATGGAAGGCGAAAGCACAATCGTTGTTGAAAATAGCCTCAACTTTATTTTGTAACCCATCTTATTTGAATATAGAATAATTTTGGTTTATTTTTTAATAGTATTTTCCAATTTCTGGTATTTGTTTTAATTGTATTTTGTACCTTCTTCCCCTGTGTCGTTAAACATGAAGCACATGGTTTTGTTTTTGCTGCTCACTACTTCAATCTAAATAAAACTTGGTCTATTCTTTTTTTACATTTTACATGTAAGAATGATTTTTCATAGGCCATACTTATGTGGCAACGACCCTGTATTTAAAGAAAGAAATTGGAGGACCCATCCTGCTCCCATTCTTCGGGTTCCGTCAATAGAATTAATAATGAGTAACGACAAGGCAATTGAACTGTTGGTGCAATTTTCCTGTGAAGTATGTTGGATATATTGCAACTTCTTATATTTGATAATATCTGTGCATATATACTAATATCAGTACTATTGGAATAAATACAAAAACAATTCCTCTTTGGCAAAGCTTAGGAAATTATGTTTAGGTTTGCGGTATTAAACAAATATGTCCACTATTCCCTCATATACATATTCCAACCTAAGAACTTTCGTAATTTGCAATTTATGCTTTACTTACTTAAAGTGACACGAAATTTTGATTGCATTTAATTTAATTTAGATATTGATGTTTATGGAGAGCCGACGTTTGCTGATCTCATTGAAACGAATACAAGATGAATAGATGAAAAGGAGTTTATCTTTTTGAGACCACAATGAAAATTCATGTTTCTTGTTGCTCTATGTACATGTTGCAGTCAAATTTTTTGTGGTTTCAGTGAAATTTGCTAGCCGAAAAGCATCTTGTAGATTGGGATATCATTTGCATTTGAAACAACCAATCCATTAATATATATTACTATGAATACTACTCAGATAAATATGAAAACTTTTTTCCTTGATAGATGCTGGTATGAAAAATATTGAAACAGATATCATAACTTTGTCTTGGCCAATACTTGGCTAGTTATCTAGGCACTATGCCCCAAGTTTGCGGTACCCAACACCTATGTCCCCTATTTCATCATATACATGTTGCAACAAATGAACTTCAATGATTTGTTCCTTTCCATACTTATCCAATTTTAGGCCCGTCGCTGCAAAGCCGGGGCTTGCGAACCCAACTGCTTATCATTTCGCAATATACATCTTGCACTGAAAAGATCTGTGATCTACAATTTCACCGCGGGTTCCTTGTACACATTAAATTCATTCAAAGTATCTATTGCTGCTTTCCATCCCTAGTGACTTCACATCCTTCCTGATATACATCAACAATGCTCTTACTAGTGACAAGTGGATAGAGTGGTACGAAATATACCTCCATGAAATGCAATTCACGATATGTAATTCATGCTTTAACATCTTCATCTATATCCTTGCATGGCGGATTTGACCGAGTAATGTTCCTTTCCATACTTAGCCAATTTTATGCTCGCCACTGCGGGGTCGATGCTTGTGAACCCAGATGTTCTTTTGCAAGATACTTAGTTCTTTTTCCCTTCTCTTCTTCCCGTATATTATCTACAATTCCACTTCCAACACCTCTGTCCTTTTCCCCTTATTTCTTCCCGTGTATTATGGGACTATAAAATATAGACATGATATTCTATAGAGCACGCACAAATTCCACATTCCATACCTAGCGACATTTTGGATCACGGGTTCTCAGGCGGGAAGGCGAGCTAAAAAATGGGCCTCTATTGTTCCATAGCCTACAAATAGCACCCAGAGTTCCGCAATATACAAATTGACAAGCGAATTTGCAGACTGGCAGAGTCAACATTGCACTTCTATTGTTCCATGTCCTCCAAACAACACTCCCAGTTCCGCGATATAGAAATTGACACACGGAATGCAGAAATGGTGGAGTGGAGATTTCCATTATTTACGAATGCTAATCCCTGTGAAGTATCTAACAGTATCTAAAATTTATTTATAATACTAAATTAGCACTTATTTGTGACAACTGGACACAGAGGTACGAAAAAGTTGGGATTGCACTCTCCGCAATATACAAATTGACTACCGGACATCATCCTCTCTTCTGTGTTACAGATTATGTATTCAAATGTTCGGAGCAATATAATTAGAAGGTTCAGGTCTCGCCTCCTTTCCGGATACCTTCTCAACCTGTTTTGGATCCTCCTTTTGCCGGGTTCACAAAGTATGAAGCTCCATTGTTGGCGGGTTGACATATCTTTATTTTCATCTATATAATCAGAAAACGAATCCGACCGACCATTGTTGCTTTCGATACTTGGCCAATTTTATGTCCACGGTTACCGCGTTGGGACCAATTTCAGTTCCATCTATATCCTCGCATGGTGAATTGAACCAACAACTGTTCCTTTTCATACCTAGCAACATTTTTGATCATGGGTTCTCGGGTGGGCAGGCTCAAAATTGGCCCTCCATTGTTGCGTGTGTTACAAATAGCACCCAAAATTCTGCGATATACAAATTGACAAGTGGAGCTGCGGACTGGCTGACTCAACATTGCACTTCTATTGTTTCGTGTCCTCCAAATAGTCGTTCAAGTTCCGCGATATACAAATTCACACATGGAATGCAAGGTTGGCGTGGTGGAGATTTCCATTGTTTATGGATACTAATCCCTATCAAGTATTTAACATAATCTAAAAAAATATTTTCAATACTAAATTAGCTCTTAGTAGTGACAACTGGACACAAGTGCAAAACAGGTGGCATCGCACCCTGCACAATATACAAATTGACTACTGGGTTCCGACATCGTCCGCTCTTCCGTGTTACAAAATATGCATTCAAATGTTTGGAACGATAGAAGTTGAATGTTTTTCACACACGTTCTCACCCTGTTTTGGATCCTCTTGTTGCTGGGTTCACTAGCTGTGCAATGCTGCCTCAGATGGCATCTGGTCCTCCGCAATATACAAATTGACTACCAGGTTCACATATTGTATTCAAAATTTCCATGATCTACAATTCCACCACTGACTCCTTTCTCCTTTTCCCCTTTTCTTCTTCCCCTGTATTATGGATCTCATTATCTCCATGTATATAATCACACTAGGAATCCGACCGACCGCTATTGCTTTTCGTACTTAGGAAATTTTATGTCCACGGTTGTTGGGTTGGCAATCTACAATTCTATCGTGAGCTCCTCGAAATCACAATCTTCACTGTACCACATTTGACAAATGTCCTTCCTAATATACATTTTCTATGCTCTTACTAATGAATCTTACAAGTGACAACTGCACACAGCAATACGAAACAGTTCCCATCCATCCATTCGCAACATAGAAATTGGCTACCGGGTTCCGACATCATCCCCTCTTCTGTGTTACAGATTGTGCATTCAAATGTTTCGAATAATACAATTTGACCATCCGGACCTCTGACCCTATTTTGGATCCTCCTGTTGATAGGTTCATGAAATCTCAAATTCTTAGTCAGTGTTTTGGGTTAGTGCATTTGAACTCTACTACTTCTTGTTCCTTGATATACATATTGCACTCAAAATTTCTGTGATTTACATTTCCACTGTAGAGTCATTGGTCCTTTTTCCCTTTTTTTCTTACCTTGTATTATCACTTTGTGGTTATATACATAGTCTCCTTTCTATAAACACAAGTTCCAACATTGGTGGGTTGAGATATCTTTATCTCCATCTATATAATCACATGATGACTTCGACTGAACGCTATTGCTTTGCATACTTAGCCAATTTTATGGCCACGTTTGGCGGGTTACACGTATTGCAATCAAAAATTTCCGAGACATACAATTTGACCCTGGCGCCCTCACCTTCAATAGTTGTACCTTGCAACCCTGTTTTGTAGAGGTTTTTTTCCCCTACCCGCGACCTTCGTACTTTCTTAATATGCAATTAGAAACCTTTGATGCTAACACGTAACCATGCAAGAACTGTCAACATTGTCATTAATGGGCGAAAATATCAAGGAGATATCCCATTATTACGCATTAAACCAAGATGTGCAGAGAATTATTTTGTCCCTTCCGATTGTTCATCTTCAACACGCGTTGTCGTATTGGGCCACTCAAGAAATATACAATGCTTAATCACTCATTGCATATCCACCATGTTCACATTTCTATGTATGCAATTAGTAGTGTTTAATGTTAACAACACATCATGCAACAGCCGTCCAAATTGTCATTAATCGACGAAAGTCTCGAGGACATCTCCCATTCACACTTTTTCGACCAAAATTTGCGCAGGGTTATATTAGCCCTTCCAACCTTTCATTTCATTCATCGTCTGGAACAAATAAATGTCCTTGTAGACTTATGGCAATAGGCCGACAACAGTTTTGTGGAGATACAATAAATATGTTCGTAGAAGAGGACCAAAGGTTCCAGTGGTCCAGGGCATACTTTTACTATTCATCTCATTCTGCCTAGAATGAAGTGATTTGGAACTCTGGAATCGCTCGTGCAGGTTGCGTCCCTGAGGTTTTTGACTGTAAGGAGGTGGTCTCTTAGTGTGCTGAAAAATATATTCCAGGCCAAAGAATTATTCCATTGCACGACCATTCTCCAGTTTTTTTGTCACTTCAGGTCTTCCGCGAGATGTTAAAATTGCCGAAACCAACATTAATGTTCAAAGGACAAGACTGCAAGCAGTTTCTAGAAAAACATCGTAACAGGTTGGACATCTTAGCTAAATTCCTCGAAGACCCTACAACAGTTCCTGAAGATATCACAAGGCTCCAGGTAAGTTCCTTTAGAAATCCATTCTGGAAAATTGCTTCGCTGTTTACAAGAATAACGGGACATGCATCCACATCAAGCATTTCCCATATAATTATTTATATTTTGTATTTCACAGTCAAGGAGCAATACATTTTCGATTGGAGAAAGCTAATCTTCATTGAACTCTCTTCCTAGTTGTCACGATTCAGAGAATCAAATAAATTTTATATGTCATCCTACTTGATTTTTGCAATTGTGTATTGCTATCCATTTCCAAAAATTTCTCTTTCCAATAAAATAAACTGTGGATTCGACCCAGTAACATTCTGGCACGACACCCTGTGGAGACACAAGGCCTCCCATTTTTTTTATGAAGTTTTTAATGGCTTTGTCTCAGTTTTCAAAGATTTACTATTAGACAAGGATGCTTCGCGGATGTCTGGCCACACAAGCAAGTTATTCAACAAGAAGGGCACACTTAAGCAAGAGGAAAATCATAGTCTCCTCATGGTCTTTGGCTCTAAGGAAAATCCCACCTTCCTTCCATGCCACATCATGGCTAAGATGTTTGTTGCAGAAATAACAAGGCAATACAACCACTGGTTGCATTTATTCCATGACAAGAAAAACAAATAGTTCATTCCTCTTCCCTGGAAATTCAGAGACTTCGTGTGTAGAAACATCAATAAGATTGACGAGTTTGCCACCCATTTCAAGAAATTGAACCTAACATACGCTGAAAGGCTAAAAGGGTTCGACCCCAATGGAATTTTTGGAGAACATTTACTAGGTGTTGGCTTTAACACCTCTTTTATACATAGACACCTGACCCAAGACAGGGAAAGTGTCGACAAAAATCATGCTTTTGCCCATTGCGACGCAGAGACATTGCAAAGTGCGACTGAATTGTACATACAACATGGTAAAGTATCTGGTGAGAAGAGTACCCAGTCCCCCGCCAACACTCCCAAGAGCATGACATCATGGAGCATCGCTTCGATGGTCCATCCCAGTAAGAAAGCAACCCATAAATCTTCGTACAAAGGAGGAGATAAGAACCCTCCTTGCATAAATATTGATAGTTCTCACAAAATTCCATTGAAGAAGAAGAGAAAAAACAATTTAGTCCAGGCAGAGGAACCCATAATTGAAAGTGGAAAACTACAAATTGAAATTAAAGTTGAGAAAATGCAAAAAATTGGGTCATCCATGGTGGAAATATCTGAGATCGAATTTTTTGACATAGATGAATCCTTCATAATCCAGAGCACTATTTTTGACAACCAATCTAAAAGTATGGTCATTGAAAAGAGAGATGTAACAAACAAGAAAGACAAATCTTGAATAGAGATTGACTTTAGCGAAATGACCCCGTCCAAAATCTGCTCATTTCATCAGGTAACTGGTGACGTTCTTCACGATTCCATTGGAGGAATGGAGACGGATTATGCCAATCTGAAACACTGCCTCAACGAATTTCAACATGCTTTCACTGCAACACCATAATTTGCCTGTCCTTTGGAAAAAAATGTTTCTTCTACTACTGCAACGAATATGAAAGTATCCTCTACCCTCCTTGCATGCTCTAGAGCCCTTGTAGAGAAAAACATCAACAAAAGAATGCAGCTAGTTACTGAAGCCTGGGAAACATCGCAAAATTTAGTTTCCTTCGGAAAGAAGGACAATGATTTGCTGGAACATTTGGAGGCGAATTTAAAAAATGCACAGATTTTCTATCATGAGGTGCTGGACCCTTTTGGCCAACTATGCTGTGAACACATTGGAACTAAAAAGAAGACATGAGAAACTCCCCTCCCCAAAATGCACAAAAAAAGTAAAAGCATGCTGGCAAAAAAAAATTGAAAACTTGCAACTCATTGTCAAATCATGTAAACAAGTCATATCAGGAAAGGAAGATTTATTCACAAGCCTGCTCTAGATGGACTTAGATGAAACTACCAATGAGGTTCAATATCCAAACTTAATTCTCAAATCCTTGTCAGTCACCAAAGAAGCGTTCTAGGAACAAGTTGATATTTTAAAGGGGTTGTTTTTCGAAAAGTTTTACGGCGTACTTGAACATCATCTAGATGAGCACGAGCGCTGGGTACTGGACTATGCCTCACACAATGAAGAAATTGAACAAAGTCTTCATAGTATTTCAATGGATCTAAGGAAATTAGAAAATGACCTTTACGGCATAGAGATCCGGGATGAAATCAACACAGCCCCCATGAAAAAGAACATCAAAGAATGGTTCCAACATAGAATGGAAAGCTTCGTCCAAGAAAGGCAACAACCGGTCAACAGGACTCCACTGCCCATCGACAACAACAATAAAAATGCATCAGCTTCATAGTAAGTCTATACTGCCATCTTGTTTTGTTTATCATTCTAGTTTAAGTCTATGATGTCATCTTCTTTTCTTTATCAATCCACTTATGTCCTCTTTAAATAGAAAATTGTAACCAAAGACTCATAAATTCCACTTTCTTCTTTTCAGGTCTTCCTCTCTACTGTCACACACTTTTTTGAACATTCCTAATTCTTGTATTTATTTCTTTCTATGGTTCGCGGAAGCCCCAATCCCAGTCTATATGGAAAACACATTTAAATTTCCAGAAACATATAACAAACATTATTAATTTTTGTTAAATTTCAAAGAAAAATGATTCAACAATGTCCTTATTCTATACTAAACTTTGGGTTTCCAGGAACCTTCTTTGGTCCAAAGAAAACTAATTTGGATATGCTACATTTCTTGTTTCCTATTGTATGCTAATTTTTGGGTCTTCAACGACGTTGATGGTTTAAATGTTGATGTAATTTTTTGATATATGTAACATCCATTATTTATTTTATAATATGTTTCTATGGTTCGCAAGCACACTTGTCAATTTGTATATCGTGGAACTGTCGATGGTTTTTGTAGGGCACGGAACAACAGAGACCCATTTTTGAAACAGCCATCCCGACAACTCGCGTTCCAAAGACTCGCTAAGTATGGAATGAGCACTCCGTCCATGCTCTATAAAACATGTGCAAAGAAAACTAATTCGGCAATGTTATATCTTTTTTTTCCAAAAAAAACCTTAGTTTTAAAGAAAAGTAATATAGTTCGCAACTCTGCCTCTCATTTTGTATATCGCGGAACAGTCGGAGCTATTTGTAGGCCATGGAACATCAAAAGCCAAATTTTCAACCCGCCAGCCCCAGAACCCGCGATCCAAAAATTAGCTACGTATGGAATGAGCGCTACAAATTTCATATCTATAAAACTAAATATCTACTTTATACAAATACATATTTTGTATGTATAATTTATTTACTAAATATCTACTTTATACAAATACATATTTTGTATGTATAATTTATTTACTCAATATCTACTTTATACAAATACATATTTCATATGTATAATTTATTTATTTATGATGACTTTCTATGCCCTTGTTCTAAAAATAACCAATTCGATAATGCAAAATTTTTTGTGTCCAACAACCATTCAAATATTGATAATTTTTGATATTTTTTTAGGAATAACTATTTCGGAATACTATGTTTTGCATGCAAACCACATGTATTTCAACTTTCTAGCATACTAAGTCACATTTACTCCCATACCAATTTGGCAAGACTACGCTACCATGCAACACTTGTTTTTAATTAAAGAAGATTTTATTCATTAATTAATCTTCCATGAAAATTTTAGTTTACTTTATTGAATTAATCTCACCCTACATTATTATTGATTTAATTTGACCTAATTTTTAGCCGAACTCATGATTATTCTCTATTTTTTTTAATTAATCTCGATCCCTTCAGTTGTATTACTATTATAATTGAAACAATAACCTCCATGAATGAATACCAGATTTGAATATCTAGTTATGTTAATGTTATAACTAGCACACCTGTAAACTCATGGCTGGTGAAGGAAGAAAGGTTTAGGTTGGCCAAAAAATGAAAGGCGGCCATAAAATGAAACGTGGCCATAAAATGAAATGCACTGTTGACCAGTCACGAAAAGGTTATAAAATGCATCGTTGACCAACTACCGAAAGGTTTCGGCTGGGCCATAAAATGAAACGTGGCCAGAAAATAAAACCGTTGTACATGGCACCATATTATCAAACTTGTCAGCTTTAGAATTATAAATATTAAATGGTTGCATTCAAAATTCCCATTTCTCCACTCTGTAAATATGATCAAGTAAAAGTAAAACAATAAACATATAAACGGATGCTTTTATAATAATGAGGAAATTAGTGGTTGAAATCACAAACATTGATTTATTGGGACCACTAAAAATATTCCATCAATATTTAGCCTATTAATATGCCCATTATCAATAGATATATACCTTTTAACGTAACTAAAACAGTAACAAAATTATGATTTTAACGTAACTAAAACAGTAACAAAATTATGACTGATGAACCCCAGCTCCTAAACCCTAATTATGTATAAACTTTAATTATCAGAAATGTAATACCCTAATTCTAAAAAAAAATTGTCAGAGCTTAAATCCGACGAATAAATTGAAACTCCTACAAAACTGATCACTTTGCATCCGCCCCGCCCCAGATTCGCATCCAAGCTGGTTCGTGGGTTCAATGAACCCACAAAATCTAAAATCTAAATCCCGCCCCAGATTCGCATCCAAGCTGGTTCGTGGGTTCAATGAACCCACAAAATCTAAAATCTAAATCCCTGTGTATATTAGAGATCATAATCCAAGGAAATCAATTCCAGAAATTTTAAAGATAGAGAGGAATATCTTACCTTAGCCTTGTTCGTCAGATAAAGAGGAACAAAGAAACGTCAGCTATCTTCATAATCAGCAGGTGCACGACGATTATGTATATAATCAGATCAAATATTGTTATAGCATCTTCCATCCTATCTCTTTTTGCAGACCTGAGAATTAATCGCAGTCCTGAGCTTTCACCCATTCGAGACAGTAAATTATATAAAAAACCAAAGTTTGCAGATTTGAGAATTAATCCCAGTCCGGAGCTTTCACCCATTCCAGACAGTAAATTATATAGAAATCAAAGTTTGCAGACCTGAGAAGTAATCCCACTACGCAGCTTTCACGAATTCCACACAGTAATTTAGATAAAAATCAAAGTTTGCAGATCTGAGAATTAAGAGCTTTCTGCCATTCCAGGCAGTAATTTAAATAAAAATCAAAAATTAAAAATGGGGTGCTGGTGGTCTCAATTGCCCAACGATCTAAAGGACGACGCGCTGGGATGGTTGCCAGTGGAAAGCTTAGGGGAATACTCCGCCGTGTGTAAAGAATGGAATTCGCTCTTTTCATCCACAAAATTCATCACTAATCATTGGGATCGGCCGCAGGCTTTTTCTTGGCGACCCTCCCGTATTTTGAAAATGGCGGCTGTCGCGTAAGCGCCCACACTGTCTTCAATCATCTGACAGGAATCTGCCACAGAATCTGAGCGCAACCAGGACGTTGGCAGCGGTGAAGAAGATTGTTATTCACGAGGAATTCTTGTACTGTAAGGCTAGGGATGTAAATTCTTTGAGGCACGGCATCGTAGTTTTCAACATCCAAAACGGAACATCCATTTGCACGCCGTTGCCGTTAGAGGATGTGGAGATCCATCTTGTTTGGGGCGACGACGATGGTTTTGAGACTGATGTGGAGTTGGATACTGATGTGGAGGATGATAGGGACGATGATGTGGAAGATGAGGTTGATGTGGTTTATACTGATGTGGAGGATGATAGGGACGATGATGTGGAAGATGAGGTTGATGTGGCTGAGGATGAGGACATGTCGTATGAGGATTCGTTAGACGATGTGGTTAGTGCTAATAGGCGCGATCATGTGTTCACTTGTGGGTCAAGAGTTCTTCTAGGTACATGTATATTCCATGTTGTCAATGATTTTGATATTATTATATCGGAGTTTGAGAAGCACACATTGAGTTTCAAAGAGATTGCAAGGATACCACCATCTGTTCTGGAAGATTTTAAGAGAAAGGAAGGATTGGTTTATGGTGGTTTATTTTTTGATTTTAAAGGACTGAGAGATTTGGTGTACATCACATATGCATGTGGTAATGAAGTGCTTGTTTATATTTTAAGTGAAAATATGTGGAGATGGCTTCCAAGATGCCCTCCAATGGACATAAATGAGTATGTTACATTTATCCAATGGACATAAATGAGTATGTTACATTTATTTTTTTCTTTGAACCTAGCCCTGATATGAAGGTCGAATAAATCAATGATTTCCTTGTTCACAATAACAAGTATTTCCTACAATTTGTACTTGCTATTAGATAGATTATCTAATTTTATTGGTTTCTTTTCAATATAATGTACATATGTGAAGGTTCAAATTTACCACCATCTTAAATTTTCATATATGTACTTTATTAGTCATTTTAGAGATGAAAATAGATATTTGATTTAGTATCTAAATATTTAATTTTGTGATTAACAATTTAAAATTTAAACAATTTAGCTAATTAATATGCTTCAAGCGAACCAGAAATTTAGCAAATTAATTAGACAATTTTAAATGAGTAAATAAAAATTCCATTTCTCTTAAAATGTATGTTTTTGCTTACTATAAAAGAAAAACCTTTTGTTTTTCCACCTATAATCTCTTTATCCATGGGATCCATCTATGAATCCTATCACATTCATTCATAAATGGGGTTTAAAATTGTCAAAAATATAGTTAATATATTGTAGGTACTTAGGGACGGTTTTGGGCTTCGATATAAAAATGAGTATTTAGTAAAAATAGGGGATATCTAGTAAAAATGAGATTTTTTTAATTTGAAAGATATATTAGGATGTGCTATGTCATAGGTTCATTAAGTATAGACCTCATGATGAAAGTGGGAAAGAAGGAAACAAGTTGGGCTTTACAACCTAAAGCATGATTTTGGGTCTTTAGGTCATAAATCACCACATGACCTCTCGAGGGGATCTATTGTCTCCTAGTGGAAATGTGAGTGCCATTAGGAGTTTAAACACTAGATATGGGTCTTAGGACCCTCGTTAAGGGAGAAAACTGAAGCCTTGGTCCCTAAAGGTACCTTGTAGGAATCAAGGGAAATGAACAATACCTCAAGATAGCTATAGTCATGTTATGGGGATATTTGGCTTCATAGTGGGCATATGAGTGCCATTAGTGGGGTTTGAGAACTGGGTCAATAATGACACCTCAAAGCACCAGAGATAGCCTCTCAAGGGTATCTTTCGCATTCAAGTTAGGATATTGATCAAATTCACAGGTTTCAAGTGGTAGGTATGGGTTTTGGGACCCTAGACATGGTTGAGGAACCCATGGCTTGGGCCTTAAATGAATATTCTAGGTATCCCTAGCAAAGAAAAATGCCTTGAATGACCAAACACTACTTTTCAATGGTATCCATGGCCTCTTAGTGGCAATATCAATGTTGTTTATAGGATTTGAGCATTAGATCACCAAACATTATCTCTTGAGGGTATCCTTAGTGTTGGGTATGTGTTATATTCTTTGCATGTGCGTGTGTGGGCGCGTCATATTCATCAACTACGTCTGACGATCCCAAATTACTTCGGTCTTTGTGTCGTGTGCACCGGGCACTTCCTAGGGGGGTCCCAGGGGGGGAAGGTATGAACCCCCTTGGTTATGCACAACGTTCGGGGAAACACCCTGATTTTTTTTTGGGCGTTTTTGCTATTTTAGAGGATTTTTCTATTTTTAGCGGGTTTCTAAATTGATCCCGGATTAAGGGATTAGGGTTTTGGTATCTACGAAATACCTAAAAACATTGTATATATTGTACGGGGAATGGTGAAATTAATATGATGAAGCGTTGAAAGGTTTTCTCTCAGTTAAGGGTTTTTGGTATAAATCTCTTTGTACTATGTGTATGAGCCATTGATTAATTTCTGTTTTTCTTAAGAATCTATATGCATTGCTTTACTTCATAGGTTTAAAACTTGTACATGTGGTATCAGATCTTGTTTTTGGCTTCAAAGGGACACCTTTGTTGTCGAGGGCTTGGTTCGGTCTTGATAGATCAATTTTATCTTGGGTCTATGATAAACCTAGGTTTAGTGGGAGCTTTTGCAGTGGAGATTTGAGTGTAAAAATATGAATGGAGATCTATTCTAGAATCGAGATAGATAATTTCAACAGTAAAAACTTTGATCTATGGAAGCTCAAGATGGAGGACCTTCTTGTAGACAAAGAACAATGGATCGTTGTGGATGTTGGTACACATCTTACTGGTATGCAGCCTACTGGAACACAGTTGACTGGTACACAACCTACTAGTACACAAAATACTAGTACACCACCTATTGGTATGTCGAAGGAAGAATGGGAGAAGTTGGACATAAGACCAAGGAGTACTATTTGACTCTGCTTTGAAAATTTGATGTTGTTGAATGTCTCGGAAGAATCTATAGCCAAGGAACTATGGGATAAGTTAGAGAATTTGTATCAATCAAAATCCCTGGTAAACAAGTTGTTTCTTTGAAAGAAGTTGTATCATGTTAGCATGGAAGATGGAGATTCTTTGACAAAACAT
This sequence comes from Picea mariana, assembly GCA_032191745.1. NCBI lineage: Eukaryota > Viridiplantae > Streptophyta > Pinopsida > Pinales > Pinaceae > Picea > Picea mariana. Next base: position 428,432 of record JASDQU010739256.1, on the reverse strand, counting down.
CTAAATGCCTTTAATACTCTGGTAAGCCAACTTGTCTATGTTAATATTATGATTGTAGAAGAAGATAAGTGTATTACTTTGTTATTTTCTTTGCCAGACTCTTGGGATAATCTGGTTGTAGTAATTGGTAGTACCACTCAATCTACATTGAAGTATGAGGATGTAGTTGCATCCTTGTTATCTGAAGAGATGAGGCGGAAAAGCATGGATGGTCATAGCATAAATGATTTATTTGTAAGAGGGCGTACCCAAGATAGGAATCTTGACAAGTCTTCGGGGGGGAGATCTAAATCTATCGGTAGATCTAAGTCTCCAATAAAATCTTTGAGGAAATGTTGGAAGTGTGGTAAAACAGGGCATTATAAGAAAGATTGCAAGTCTAAGAAGGGTGATAAACCAAATGGATCTAATAATACCTCTTCCACAGAGGCAAAAACCTCCACTGAAGAAGTAGGTGATGTTTATATGGAATCTACAAGTACACATGCATACCAACATGTATGGTTGATCGACTTAGGTGCATCATACCATATGACTCCTCACAGGGAGTGGTTCTCTGAATATGAAAAATATGATGGTGGTGATGTATTCCTAGGAGATGACTCGACAACCAAAATCATGGGACGTGGAAGGGTTAAGTTGCTGCTAAAATATGGAAGGATTAGAACTCTCCCTCGGGTTCTGCACATTCCAAAACTAGACAGAAGCCTAATATCTGTAAGAAATTTGGATGATGCAAGAGTGGATACTGTATTGGGAAAGGGAACTTGTAAGATTGATGCAGGAGCATCACCAACTCAGCAAGCGAGACAACACATCAATCGGAGATCAGTTGGGAAAAACAAACCCAAAATTTTGAAAAGTGCTTTGGGATTGTAGTGCAAGTCTTAAATGATCCTTTATGAAGGAGCGCCTTTTGTATGATGTATCAGACCTCAAGCCATACGCTCTTGTCTGAAATAGATAGGAGGAACTTATTAGATTTAATGCAGGCAGATAGGATTTCATTTCCAGATTAGACAGTTTTAGAGTTCGAGAGGGAAAACGGATATAGACACCCTCATTGTATCACTGGAACATTAGCCAGCATTCAGAAGAGAGGAGAAAGCAGAGGAAACTGTGAAGAACACCCATGTATAGATGTTGAATTAATAGAATGAAGTTCTGATTCAATTTCATGACTGGTGTTGTTTCTATGTGTATGTGGTTTATGTGCTCATGAGTGTTTGTTTTCTGGTTATGCATTTGCTTTGAATATGTTGTGCATGTGATTTCAGGGTGTAACTGAACTCAGAGAGAGAGAGAGAGAAGAGAATAAGTTTCAATTGTTTCTCTATCTGAGCCAGGAGATTCCTGCATGGAGTGCAGTTGAGTTCATCCACATAGAGTGTGTCGATGAAGGCTCAATAGTTAAACACTTATTCTCATTCACCCAGAAGTTATAGAGTTGTTGTGGAAGCCATGTGAAGAGTGCACAAGAGGAATTAGAAGTCTCAGATGTTAGTCTAAAAAAAAGGAAGGTAAAGACTGTTGCTGCAGGAGTTGCGCGGAGTCTGAAGGATTCAACACTTGAGAAGTGGTTGAATGTCAAGCACAAGTAGTGTGTGCAAATCCCTCTGAAGGAATCAGAGTTGACAAGCCCAGGAGGGATAGTTCCTTCAGAACACTATGCAAACGTCTGAGGTTCAGTTCGAAGGAAGGAGCTTTAGTCTTCTCCAGAAATCCTCAAGGAGGAGGAATCAATGGTCAGGGTTCGTGTAGGAAACCAGTGAAATCCCATCAGCTATCAGATCTCGAAGAAGTTGCGCTGGATTTAAGCCTTAGAATTGGAGAATCGGAGTCTCCAGGGACATAGAATTCTCACAGGGAGAATTTGTGATTTGTGACTTTCCGAAAGAACTGTAGCCGTGGATCCCGGATTGGACACGTGTCAGTGATCCTGAGAGTCGGGGTTCGACATTCAGGATTTTCCCATGCAAAGGAATTTCTACACCTGAAATTGCGATCCCACGATACTCGATAGCGCGACGAGGTAAGGGTGATGTGGAGGAGAGCGCCTGTACGTGCATTGGGGTTCGGCACTTTGAAATTCTTGGTGTCGTGAGAATCGCTGCCGGAGGAATCGCGAAACTCCGAAACGCGATAACCTCGCAACCTTCGTGTGTAGTGGAGTACAAGTGTCGGAGGATTGAGTCTCGTCGTGGGCAGATGACAGGTGGCATCGCATATCGGAGTTCGGGACTTGGAAGGTCCTGTAGATCGGTGCAACAGAAATTGCGAATTCCCAAAACATAATTTCTCGATTTATCCGGAAAGCGTGGGGTCCAGGCGACATCACAGAGGACAGGTGGCATTAGGGTTCAGGAATCGAAGATTCATGGGGGTAGTGACTCACGACCGCGTGAGTACCGATTTCCTGATAGGAGACGAGGAAGGTGTGAAGTGGATATTCCATCAGGTTTCAGGGATTTGTGAGACCCAAATCCGTGAGCGCAGGACTCGCGTTCAAGTGAGTTTCGATTTTCTGATTTGAAGAAGGGAGATCACAAAGAAAGTCCGTGGGCATTGAGAACTCCCGACAGGGGGTTGAAGAGTATTTTAACTCTTCGGGCCTAGAAAAAATAAGGTCCTGGTGGAAGCGGCGTGTGCAGGTGGCGCGTCTGCTTCATGTGGTATCAGAGCTAATATATCGTCTGTATATTTCAGGTCGGGAGGAGAATTGAGGAACTGAAGCACTCTGATACACATTCAAGTGGTATCAGAGCAAGGAATTCTCTCTATTTTCTGTAGCAGAGGAGAAAAGGAATTCACCATGCCGCCCAGAAGGGAAAGGCAATCACCTGATCCAGAGGACAGGGAGGTGAGAAGAAGAGGTAGGTCGACAGGGAATCCAGAGATGGAAAGGCAGATACGCGATCTCAGAGTGAGATTGGAAGATATGGAAGCAACGTAGAGACGCACAGCTAATGCTGGAGATATGAGTGACTCTGAAGGTGAAGTCGAAGCTGAACAACAAGGAGAAGTTGCAGCCGAAGATGCAGCCAATGAGCGATTGATAAAAGCTATCGCTCAGATGAGTTCAAAGATGAAAATGGACATTCCAGTCTATGAAGGAAGTCTGGATGCAGAAGAGCTTCTAGATTGGATTAGAGCTCTTGATACCTACTTCAATTATGAAGATATCGAAGAGGATAAAAAGGTAAGGCATGCTGTCACTAAATTGAAGGGACATGCAGCATTATGGTGGGACAAGCTTCAGGCAGATAGATGTTCCAGAGGCAAACAAAAAATTAAAAGCTGGGATCGAATGATTGCAAAAATGAAGGCAAAGTTCATCCCAAGGGATTATCAGATCACACTGTTTAGGAGAATGCAGAACCTGAGACAGAAGTTGATGACGGTGAAGGAGTACACCGAAGAATTCTACAAGCTCAATATCAGAGTAGGTCATCGAGAGAAGGATGATGAAAAAGTCACCAGATATATGAATGGCTTAAGATACGATATCCAATATGAGATGAGTATGACAACCGTCAGAACGGTTGAGGATGTGTATCAGATGGCATTGAAGGCAGAAGAGAAACTAAGTCGTAAGCCAACACAGCGAGGCCGAGGCAAGAGCCAACCAAGGGGAAAATCAGTTGCAGAAGACAAGTTCTAGAAATCTAAGGATGACTGGAAGAAGCCTCAGACAAGAACCGAGAGAGGTGGAAGTTCTCAGCAAGGCCAACATGCTGAATAGCGAAGGTCGCAGGCAGAACCGGATGGAGGATACGCTGTTAACAGTACTTTTCCTCGTACCATAGGTAGAGGAGGAATCATCACATGCTACACATGTGGGAAAAATGGACATAAAGCAGTTGACTGTCCAGATAGGAAGAAAGAGGGAGGAGAATCTCACATCGCCGAAGCATAGAGGCGAGCTGCTGAAGCAGAAGATGCAGAAGACGAAAGGTCTTTGAGGATGCGTAAGGTTCTCTTAACACCCAAGAAGGAGGTGGAGGACACAACTCAGAGAAGCAGACTGTTCAGAACCACATGCAAGACTAAAGACAGGAAGTGCAAGGTCATTGTGGACAGTGGAAGCACCGACAATCTCATTTCAACCGAGATGGTGGAGAAATTAGAGCTGGAAACGACAGATCACCCGAGTCCATACAAGGTATCATGGCTATAGAAGGGACATCATGTGAGTGTCACTAAACAATTCTTAGTTGACATCAAGATAGGAGGATATAATGATCAAATTCTCTGTGATGTTATTCCTATGGATGTATGTCATTTATTGCTAGGAAGACCATGGCAATATGACAGAAATGTAATTCATGATGGGAAGATGAATACATACACTTTAGAGAAGAATGGGAGAACACACATGTTACTTCTGATAAAATATAAGGAGGTGAAACCGGAAGTGAACAACAGGATACTTCTCATGAGTGGGAAGGAACTTCTAGCAGAAGTAAAGAAGAAGGAAGATCCACAATTCTTTGTGGTCAGGAAATCGAGAGTTGTTTTGACCAGCACAAGAGTGGATGATTTGCCGATAGAAATTTAGGAACTATTGGAAGAGTTTGCTGATATAGTGGTGGACGAATTACCTCATTCATTGCCACCAATGAGGAGCATGAGCCATCACATAGACCTCACACCAGGAGCTAGTTTTCCAAACAAAGCAACGTATAGGTTGACGCCGCAGGAAAATCAGGAGGTCAAAAAGTAGGTATAGGAACTGCTGGATAAGGGACTGATTAGGGAGAGTTTAAGTCCGTGTGTCATTCCAACGGTACTGAGTCCAAAGAAGGATGGAGGTTGGAGAATGTGTACAGATTCCAGAGCCATAAATAAAATAACCATCAGGTACAGGTTTCCATTGCCACGGATGGATGACTTGATGGATTTCTTGAGTGGAGCAGAATTTTTTTCAAAGGTGGATTTGAAAAGTGGATACCATCAGATTCGCATGAGAGAAGGCGATGAATGGAAGACAACCTTCAAAACCAATGAAGGGTTATACGAATGTCTAGTCATGCCGTTTGGTTTGACGAATGCACCAAGTACATTCATGAGGCTGATGAATGAAGTGCTGAAGGAATTCATTAGTAAGTTTGTCATTATTTACTTAGATGACATCTTGATTTTTAGAAAAATGAGGGAAGAACATCTGAAGAATTTAGTTGCAGTAATGAAGAAGCTACAGCAAGAGAGGTTGTTGATCAATGTGAGGAAGTCTTCATTTATGGAGAGAGAACTCATTTAATTGGGGTTTGTCATATCGGCAAATGAATTGAATATGGATCCAAGTAAAGTGGAGGTGATTAAAAATTGGCCATCACCAAGAAATGTTTTTGAGGTGAGAAGTTTCCACGGATTGACAAGTTTCTACAAAAAATTCATGAGGAATTTCAGTGGAATTAGTGCAACAATGATGGACACAGTCAAGAAAAGACATAAATATTTTCATTGGACTGAAGAGGCAGAGAAAAGCTTCAATCTATTGAAGAGAAAGATCACCAAACAACCAGTTTTGGTGTTGCCGGATTTCACGAAGACATTTCAAGTGAAATGTGATGCAAGTGGCTTTGCCATAGGAGCGGTCTTGAGCCAGGAGGACAGACCAATAGCATATTTCAGCGAGAAGCTGGATGAGGCAAAAGTGAAGTATTCAACGTATGATAAATAATTTTATGCTATCATACAGGCGTTGAAGAAGTGGAGGCATTATCTGATGCCAAAAGAATTTGTTCTGTATAGTGATAATCATGCATTATAGTTTGTGACTCAGCAGGAGAAGCTGAATCAGAAACATGCAAAATGGGTAGAGTATATGCAGAATTTTACATTTGTCATTAAACACATTTCAGGGACTGCTAACAAAGTGGCTGATGCTTTGAGCAGGAAGTGTTTGTTGTTACAGGAATTCCAAGTCAAAACATTGGGTTTTGAAAACCTTAAGGACATGTATGCAGGTGATGATGATTTTGCAGAGGCATACGATGCAGCTGAGAATCTAGTTCTCAGAGACAGAAGCTCGTGGATGGATTACATGATCCAAAATGGACTATTATTCAGAGGAAATCAGTTATGCATTCCGAATTGCTCCATGAGGGAAAACCTGCTAAAAGAGAAGCACAATGGCGGATTAGCAGGGCATTTTGGCCACGATAAAACGTTTGTAAAGCTGAGAGAAGCGTATTTTTGGCCGAAGATGTGAATAGATTTCAAGAAGTTTGTTGACAAGTGCAAAAATTTCCAACACTCAAAGGACAGAAAGCAGAATGCGGGATTCTATCAATCATTACCCATACCTAAGAGGCCATGGGATGAAATCAGCATGGATTTCGTATTGGGATTATTGAGGACACAAAGAGGACATGATTCGATCTTTGTAGTGGTCGACAGGTTTTCCAAAATGGCACATTTTATACCATGCCAGAAGACTAGTGATGCAACTCATATCGCAAACTTGTTCTTCAAAGAGATTGTTATACTTCATGGTTTACCCAGAAGCATTGTATCAGATAGGGATACAAAGTTCATTGGAAATTTCTGGAAGACATTGTGGAAGAAGATGGGAACTAACTTGATGTTTAGTTCATCCTATCACCCTCAGACGGATGGACAAACAGAGGTGGTAAATCAAAGTCTGGGAGATTTACTCAGAAGCCTAGTGACAGAGCACCATAACAGCTGGGACAATGTGTTGCCACAAACAGAGTTCGTGTACAACGATTCAGTGAATCGAAGTATAGGAAAAATTCCATTTGAAATTGTATATGGTAGGCAACCAAGGGGAGTATCTGAGTTGAGGGATTCAGAACAGATGATGACAAAAAGCACAAGCGCTAAAGAATTCACGGAGGCGATGGAAGAACTTCACAGTAGAGTGAAGCAGCGATTGCTGGAGTCAAATCAGGAATATAAGTGCAGAGCGGATCAACATTGGAGACAAATTCAATTCGAAGTTGGTGATCTAGTTCTAGCACATTTGAGGAGAAAAAGGTTCCCAAGGGGAGCATACAAAAAGCTGAAGATGAAAAAAATTGGGCCATGCAGAGTCTTGAAGAAGTTGGGGGAAAATGCTTATGAAATTGAATTGCCGGATGAAATTGGAATATCTCCGACATTCAATGTCTCAGACTTATATCCATATAAGACTGAGGAAGCAGGAATTGGAAGTGAGGAAAAACCAGAAATCCAGTGGCAGAAGAAGATGCCAATTCAAGATAGGCCACAGATGGAGCATATACTTGACAAGAGGGTCAGCAAAAGAACCAGACGAAAGGAATACTTCAAGTATCTGGTGAAATGGAAGAATCATCTAGTGGAATATGCCAGCTAGGAGATAGAAGCAGTCATTCAAAATCATGGACAGACCGTGCAGAAGCTCATGGAAAGGAGCCCACGAAAGTTTTCAAGCCGAGGAGTATGATGCAGGAACATCGCCAACTCAGCAAGCGAGCCATCACATCAAGCGGAGATCAGCTGGGAAAAACAAACCCAAAATTTTGAAAAGTGCTTTGGGATTGTAGTGCAAGTCTTAAATGATCCTTTATGAAGGAGCGCATTTTGTATGATGTATCAGACCTCGAGCCATACTCTCTTGTCTGAAATAGATAGGAGGCACTTATTAGATTTAATGCAGGTAGATAGGATTTTATTTCCATATTAGACAGTTTTAGAGTTCAAGAGGGAAAACGGATATAGACACCCTCATTGTATCATTGTAACATTAGCCAGCATTCAGAAGAGAGGAGAAAGCAGAGGAAACTATGAAGAACACCCATGTACAGATGTTGAATTAATAGAATGAAGTTCATATTCAATTTCATGACTGGTATTGTTTCTCTGTGTATGTGGTTTATGTGCTCATGAGTGTTTGTTTTCTGGTTATGCATTTGCTTTGAATATGCTGTGCATGTGATTTCAGGGTTTAACTGAAGTCAAAGAGAGAGAGAGAAGAGAATAAGTTTCAATTGTTTCTCTATCTGAGCTAGGAGATTCCTGCATGGAGTGCAGTTGAGTTCATCTGCATAGAGTGCGTCGATGAAGGCTCAGTAGTTAAACACTTATTCTCATTCACCCAGAAGTTATAGAGTTGTTGTGGAAGCCATGTGAAGAGTGCATAGGCAGAATTAGAAGTCTTAGTTGTTATTCTGAGAAAAAGGAAGCTAAAGACTGTTGCTGTAGGAGTTGCACGGAGTCTGAAGGATTCAACACTCGAGAAGTGGTTGAATGCCGAGCGCAAGTAGTGTGCACAAATCCCTCTGAAGGAATTAGAGTTGACAAGCTCAGGAGGGATAGTTCCTTCAGGATACCGTGCAAATTTCCGAGGATCAGTTCAAAGGAAGGAGCTTTAGTCTTCTCCGGAAATCTTCAAGGAGGAGGAATCAACGGTTAGGGTTCGCGGAGGAAACCAGCGAAATCCTGTCAGCCATCAGATATCGAAGAATTTGTGCTGGATTTAAGCCTTAGCGTGCAGGGAAGGAGTGAGAGCTCATTGGGACTCGACTCATCGGAGAATCAGAGTCTCCAGGGACATAGAATTCTCACAGGGAGAATTCGCGATTTGCGACTTTCTGAAAGAACTATAGCCGTGGATCCCGGACTGGACACGTGTCAGTGATCCTGAGAGTCGGGGATCGGCATTCGGGATTTTCCCATGCAAAGGAATTGCTACACCTGAAATCACGATCCCACGATACCTGATAGCACGACGAGGTAAGGGTGACGTGGAGGAGAGCGCTCGTACGTGCATCGGGGTTCGGCACTTCGGAAATCTTGGTGTCATGAGAATCGCTGCCAGAGGAATCGCAAAACTCTGAAACGCGATAACCTCACAGCCTCCATGTGTAGTGGAGTACAGGTGTCGGAGGATTGAGTCTCGTCGTGGGCAGATGATAGGTGGCATCGCATATCGGAGTTTGGGACTTGGAAGGTCCTGTGGATCGGTGCAACAAAAATTGTTAAGCCCTAATATTGGCTCATTACCCCTTAAT
>JASDQU010739256.1:393285-409570 GCA_032191745.1 Picea mariana | reverse complement strand
GCCAGTGCGAGCATTGATTCATTCTACCAGTAGCAACAACGAGCTATGTGAGATAGGGCACAGGAGAATGGCACATTTTCACCATGGGACTTTGCGAGTTTTAAGGGAGTTGGTGACGGGAGTTCCAGATTTTAGTTCAGAGCACCATGAGTTGTGCAAGGGGTGTATCTTGGGAAAGTACACCAAGACTGCTTTTCCGAGTAGTGATAGTAGAGCAGCAGGGATACTTGATCTTATACATTCAGATGTATGTGGCCTGAAGTCTTTAGCATTGTTGACTGGATCCCTATACTATGTTGTATTCATTGATTACTTCTCTCAGAAGTCCTGGATTTTCTTCAGTCGGTTCCAAGAGTTCAAAGCTCTTGTGGAGAACCAGATAGGGAAGAAAATTAGAGTCCTGAGATGGGACAATGGGGGTGAGTATACCTCCAAGGAGTTTATGGATTTCTGTGCAGGAGAGGGCATCAGGAGGGAGTTGACTATTTCTTACAACCCGCAGCAGAATGGGGTTGTTGAGAGGAAGAACTGGGCCATTGTTGGGGCTGTGAGAGCCTTGTTACATGATCAGGGGCTGCCACTATTTCTATTGGCTGAGGCATGCTACACTGCAGCTTATCTGCAGAACAGGAGTCCTCACAGGGTTGTGGGGAGCATGACTCCTGAGGAGGCTTTCTTTGGGAAGAAGCCTGAGGTGCATGGGAGAGAGTCTCATGTGTGTAGACTGAAGAAGTCATTGAACAAGGGAAAGTTTGTATTTTTCAGGGACAAGCTTGGAGAGCTGAGTAACACTTTCCTCGGTATGAGGGAGTGTTAAATTTTTAATTAAAATAAAGTACCGAGGCAAGTGTTTCTCTTCCCTAGGCGCCTAAGGGGGAGAAAGTGCCTAATGTGGGTCTTAGTCAAATTAATTTGTGAGATGAAAATTAAAATATAACTTTATGATTAAAGTGAGGGTGAGTGAAGAGACACCAAATATCATCCACCCATCTAATCTAATCTCAGCCGTTAGATTAGAAAACCCCTCACCTTCCCTCATGAGGTTGATTAGGGCAAGTGGGCGCACCCATTCTTGAGAAGTTCGAGCATTCTTGTTGAGAGAACAAAAGAGAGAAAGAGAAGGGACCTTTGGTGAGATGCAAAGGTCAGATCTTTGGTGAGATGCCAAGATCAAGAGACTCTTGGTGAGATGCCAAGAGAAGAGACTTTTGGTGAGATGCCAAGAGAAGGGACCTTTGGTGAGATGCCAAGGTCAGATCTTTGGTGAGATGCCAGAGAGCAAGAGAGAGGATGAGCTGTGAAAAGAGACAACATTTGCTGAAGGAGAGCACACATCCCAAGGAAAAGAGAAGTATGGATTTCAGACAGCAAGGAAGAACAGGTCGTACCGTATGGATTTGTGGAGGTCGTACAACATTTAATGTGCACAGAAATTGAGGAGGACAGCAGCTGCAATTTCTGAGAGTATTGACATGCATTCCAAGGCTGCAATACAACATTTGTTGGCACAGAAATTGAGGTAACTGCTGTAATATATTTCTGAGTGTATTTCCATACAGTCCGTATAGTTTGGCACGAATCTTGGGGGGCGTACAACACAGTTTACAAGGAGCTGTTCATGTTGGCTTTTCCGTACAGTCTTAGCAGAGTTTTGGCACAAATTTTGGGATATTCCATACAACATTAATTGTTTGGACAGCCGTATAGTTGTACGGATTTCTGGTTCAAAAATCGAGGAGCAAAGCTACAGGAATGTCTAGATAAGTTTGTGTAAATATCTGAAGATGAATATGCTGTAAAAGAATTTCTCAGAAGCTCATATATAATACAAAGCCCTCTCTCACTGGTTTTTCCCTTGTGGTTTTTTCCAGGGTCGAAGTTAGACCGAAAATCTTTGTGTCTATAATTTCTGAGTTTTTTCATACTGCTGATATTTTGTTTCTGCATTGAAAATGATGTTCAGAATCTTCATGTTTTAGTTCTGAAGTTTATTTTCTGTTAAGTTTTTATATGATGAAACATCGTTGTTTCATATGCTGAAACACCACTGAGTATATGCTGAAACAATGCTGAGTATATGCTGAAATAGTGCTGAGTATATGTTGAAACAGTGCTGAGTATATGCTGAAACAATGCTGAGTATATGCTGAAAGAGTGCTGAGTATATGCTAAAACAGTGCTGAGACATATGCTGAAACAGTGATGAGTATATGCTGAAATAGTGCTGAGACATATGCTGAAACAGTAATGAGTATATGCTGAAACAGTGCTGAGACATATGCTGAAACAGTGCTGAAACAGTGCTAAGTATATGCTGAAACAATGCTGAGGCATATGCTGAAACAGTGTTGAAACTGGAGTTTCGGCATTTAACTTTGGTTGAAAAATCAGTGAGACTGAAACTGGGTGGGATCTGAAAATTCTAACATATACCACATGATGAGTAATAGATATGATATAGAATCAAACCCAAGCAAAATAAGAAATAAATGAGATAGTAGAATTAGCTTTCTCACTTTATTCATCTAGATAAAGACCCCTTTATAGTTTTACAGATGGTCTACATATTAATTGTTTAATTACTTGCATGCAGTATAAAGACATAAAAAAATAAAAAAATAAATGAACACGTATTGAAGGTTGTAAGAAATGATATACAATGCATATTCATGTAGATAAAATGTTGAAAAATGTAATTAAATATCCATGAATTATGATGGGAAACTAGAAAGGCACCCTCAAGGAGTATGCACTGGTAGTGAGGTGTACTTATCGAGTTATGTGCCATTAAGTTCCACATCAATTCCTCCCTATTTAGATCAAAATCAGCCCCACTTTCATCCCATTTTTTGAATGACTCTATGTGGAGGAAAAGGTTGGAAGAAATAATCCTCAATCTTGAGTGTTGGGTTGAAACTATACATGAGATTATAGGGAGATTCAAGCCAGTCCTAAAAATTGAGTATTGACTATTTGGGGGATTTGTCCATTGGTCATGGAACGTGGTTGGAAATGTTAGAAGTATGCTTAACCTAATGGAAAAATTCTTTTCTGGAGAAAGTATGTTGCATCTATGGGGAAAGATATCTAGTGGTGTAAACAACCATTTTAAATGATGCAACCTCTAAATGAGATGAAAGTGTGAGAGAATATGAACCATAGAGTTGCATACAAGATAATGCACTGGATTAATATGTATACACAAGGAGTGATTACTGATGAATATACCTACATAGCACTTTTAGGTGTTGAATTGATTTTCCTCCAACAGGAGAGGGAACAAAGGTAGCAACCATGCTTTCTCTCAAGAAATGGAAAGAAACACCTACAGGTTTTGTAGTGAAAGACAAAATAGGTATAAATTGAAGAGGGAAACATACATGATGCTCAAACTAGTTTTTTAAATGTTCCATCAAATTCCAGATTGAAACAAAGTGTGCAGGTTTTATAGGTGAAATATAATTGGTATCAAAACATAAATCCTCATCCCTAGTAATAGATTTCATGTTCCATATGTATTTTTCAACTTCTCCAATATTGTAGATAGCAATCCAACTCTAAATATTGGGCTACAAAATTCGATCATGTATAATGGATCTGGGACATGCTATAGAATCCTCTTGATCATGAGCATTGATTTGAAAAAATGTTGTCAGAATGGAAGGAGAAAGAGAATGTCGATGTCCACGACTATAGGGAATTGTTTTTTCTATAGAAATAGAAGAATAAATGTGCATTGTGGCCTACACATATATTTTGTTTAATTTCTAGAAGAGGTAGAGTGTGATGTGCTACATCTTGTTGCTAATGAGGAGCAGTTTTGGAACTACCCTCTATCTATAAAAGTGTAGTATTATTATGTAGGACATTGTGAATCTCACTAATATGAAGAAGATCAATCTAGATGATATGGGTGATCTAAATGGATAAAAAGGTGTTGGTACATAGGATATATCTATTTTCATTAAAGAGGCACAATGTTGATCAAAAAATTTAGATTGTGTTTGAGGTGGACCAAGAAGATAAACATTTAGGTATCCTTGATCGCATAGGAATGATGGAGACCTCTATGTTGTAGAAGTTGAGAGCTCTATGGGAATTAGGAAATTTGTTATAGGGATGGAGAGAGAGGAATGAAAACATAGGTGTTGTGGTAATAAGGGATGTTGTAATGTTATTTGGTAAGGATATGATAGAGAAAAAAAATAGATGGGTTATGGTGAATTAGAGAATATGGGAATTTAGAATAGGAACAAGAGAGTTAGGCATGGATGGGGAAGGAGTATGAGGAAGGATAACATTTCATAGGTGTGGGAATGAAGATGATGTAAATGGAGAAGACTTATTTGTGCAACGTACTCCAAGGATAGAGAAATTTATGTAACCTAAATAGTTGGACTGCACCAATATAGGAGGTATTTTATATAGCTAATATATGTTCATATATATATTTTATCTTTAAAGACTTTATATGTGTTGGATCGAGAATGATGTAATGTATTATCATGATGTTTATAGGGAATGCCAAAAAGTGAATTAGAATAGTTGAGGTGATAAACATCACATTTGATGGTGACTCAAAATGGCCCTATGGTGAAACTACATAGGATTTCTTAACCAAGAGACAAGATTAGTCCTATTAGACCTATGATGCAGTGATAAGGAGATGGTGGGGAGTTGAAGATGAGTGAAAAAGTATTGAGGTATAAGATTGTTTTATCTACCATGGTCAAGGATGATCATTTCTAATTTATCTTTCACTTGATAATTATGAGTAAGCAAGAGATAAGGAGGAATCCATAGCCTTTAAGGTAGACCTTTCCACCGTCATTACATTCTACCTTCAAGGCTATGGAGTCATATTTAACTCTCTATGCACAAAAATATAAATTTTCACATGTTCGCTTCATGATTCATGTGAGGAACCATGTTGATTTACATTTGAAAACCATTTAGACTTCGTAGCATCAAGTAAATTGATAACAAACATGCATGTATGCATTTGGGGTTTCTTATGATGCATAAATGCTAAAGGGAATTGAGGTAAGAATTCTTTCATAAATTTTTTTATATTTGAAATTGATGTGATTGATGAAGGCCTTCAGTAGACATATTCCAAGTAATGATTAAATTCATTTACAATAAATTTAATTGCATAGTATGTTATGTTGTTTATGAGATCATAACCAAATTAAGTAAAAACAAATTACTCCTATTGTAGCAATGAATTCCATTAGAGATGGTCATGTGTGAGGCCATGATGTGGTTTGGAATGGAAGGGATATAGCACCATACAAGTATATGATGGTTTTCCCCCTGTATAATGGATGTTTTGGCTACAACCTCTTTATCGACATGAGAGAGTACTAAGAGAATTGAATTCCTAGTGTTGTGTATGGGTTTAAAAGGAATGTATCCAAATGACCAGACTGGTAAATGGGGAAGAGTTTGGATAATCTATAAGGTTTTGACTAAAATTTTCAGCTCATACACAACATTAATGTATGGTAATCCATAGTCAATGCAAGGATGAATTGTGTATATGTGAACATGATTATTGGCACATTGGTTTTATTTATTGGTAAAGTCTGATCACATTGTGAAAGGCTTGGTGTGTTGATAACACATGTGTAGGAATGATAGTTTCATTCCATTTTAATATAAGTAATGGAAGGAAATGATTGAATTGTTGATAAGAAACAATTCTAAGATTATTTCATGAACTACTAAAAGCGTGCAGGAGTACTAACAATCTGCTTGGTTGAGTGAAAATTGAGAAATATTCCAAGGAGTGAAAGTTAAGAAAAATTCCAAGGAGAATGGTTTTGGATATGGCACGGATGTAAGCCCATAAATAAGGAAAATGCATGTTGTTGCAAGAATGAGAAAAAATCTCATGCATGGGAAATTTTGTTTCCTATATAAGACAAATTTGAGAAATTAATAATTGAAAATTATTATGACATGCTAATAATTTGTTTACCTGTATTAAAGTTGAGAAAAATTGTAGGGAGAACGATGTGAGATATGGAAAGGATGTAATCCCATAAGGAGGATATTTATCTATAGCTGCAGGATCCAAACATAATGAACATAAAACTCATGCTTGGAAAATTCTATTTTTCTATATAAAAGAAATTTGAAGGTTTATGATTGAAAATTGTATGGTGATGTCTCATATTGGTTGTATGCATATGATTAAAATGAGATGTTTTCATAGGTCATAGATTTCTAGTGGAAGTCTAGTGGTGAGTTGGAATCTGCATGGATAAAAACACCTTGGAAAATGACAAATCTCCTAAACAATTGTATAATAGTGAAAGGGATGTTTAATCATAAAGGGTGAGTAAAGAAAGCAAGAAAAAGTACAGAAGAGAATATAAGAGGAAAGTTGTCAGGATTGTAGAAGAACAAGGTTGTTAGGATTGAAGAGTGAACTATTGTGTGGGATTTTCATTGTCGAAGAACTAGGTTGTCAGGCCTAAAGACTGAAATCCTATGTGGGAGTTGCAATATCGAAGAACTAAATTGTTAGGACTGGTGAGTGAAATCCTCTATCGGAGTTGCACTATTTAAGAATGATGTTGTCAAGCCTGAAGAGTGAACTCATGTGTAGGAGTTCCATTTTCAAATAACCAAGTTGTTAGTCCTGATGAAATCTTTTGTGAGTTTCATTGTAGCAGCAAGGTTGTTGTTGGTTAATTCCTGGTATTTGTCCTAGCAGTGGGTTCCTTGAGATCCCAGTAGTGAGGTTTCTAGTTACATGCTCCATAGAGATCCTAATAAAAGAATGGTTCAACCTAATGGAATGAGGGAAATGAAGGTGCAAAATCTTATGGGTCATCCCTAATAAAAGGATGGTATATCATAATGGACTAAAAGTGGTGAAGGGGGAATATTCCTTGGGTTGGGTAGGTCGAGAGGAAGAGAGATGGTGGAAATTGGGATAGTTGTAAGAAAATGAAAAATGGATATGTATTTATGTTTTGCGAAAAAGTGCCCATGTATTTATCTTTTGGGTTGGAGCATCAATGTATTTATGTTTTTCGACCAAAATGACCATGTGATATAATAATCCAGGAGGATCAAAGAAATACTCATAGAGGTCTAGGAGGATCTGGAATGTTCATAGATATCCTAGGGTATCCATAAATGATTAAAATTTGATCATCCCAAATTATTTTGAAAATGGAATCAATGCATAGAACGCATCGTCAAATTTCCAATGGTATAAACAACATGTCAAATGGAGTTCGTATGAAAAAATTATGAGTGGTCAAAGTTCTAGTCAAACTAGGTCAAAGTCCACATGGGAAAAAAGAGTAGAATGTGTCACCTCTACAAGGGTGACATGTGGCACATAATTTTTGGCAGTTGAATGGAAAAGGTACAATTCAAGTGGTGCACAAGTGGTCCAATCCTATATTTACAAGTGGTAAGGTTCAACCATGAAAGGTCACGACGTGGTGACCTCCCATTCACTTATATTGGCATAGGTTACCAAAATTATGGAGTCAACAAGGGCGAAACCCACAACCTCCATACACCTTCACAAAGCCTCTGATACCATCATGCCCCATGGTGTTTCTGAAAACTATATGGAAATGAATATATTTAAATTTGAGTCAAATTTTGAATGGGCAACCAAAGGGATGAATGCCTAAGCCCTCGACCCTAGCCCTTGGTTCATTATACACCATGTAACCACCAATAAAATCCATAGAAGGCTTAACATATGCTATGGGTTAGAGCATAGTATATGGTTATACAAACAACCATATAACTAATGAATATCCAAAAGAAGAGGATCTTGGGGAATATAACCCATGACCTCCATCATAAATAGCCACAGGTCCAACCAATACACCAACAATCCTTCTTATTTCGCGATGCCACTATTTTTGGCATTAAGTTTCTCAATATCCATGTGGATATTTTCGGACCAAGGCCTATATTTATGGGCATGATTTTCGAGATGCACAAATTCCCATGTTTTCACACATTCCAATGTGCATGAATCCTAATGTGGGAATAGATCCCTAGGTAAAATTTTTGATCCAGAGCATGAATCCCAAGGTAGTATGGATGTCTTGAAGTAAGTGATAAGGAGAGGTCAAGTATGGTTGTCTCATAAAGGATTCCATGAGGTATACTGACAAAACACAGGCAACTTTATACTCATTTTCATGATTTTTCACAAGGATCATGAATTTGTGGTCTATTTTGTGATTTGAGGTAATTTGTAATAATATTATCTCAATTTTTCATTAATGAGAATTTAATGAATTGTTTTTTGTGCTGAAGAGGGTAAAATTGAGCCAGTTCACAAATTGGTCAAATTTATAGTCAAATCTATCATAATTTTGCGAGGATTTTAATGGTGAACTTATTTTCTTGTTTTGATTAATGGAATTAAAGAAAGTCCATTAAAATGGATCTTTGAAAGCATACTGTAATGTAATTTTCTCTTTTTTGAGATGATGGAGAACAATGATGCTATATAAAGGGACTTTGAAGATGAAGTGATGTATGTCATCTCTATATGCAATTTGATTTCTTTTATTTTCTATGATGTCATCTCACTATTCAGCAAACAAATCATCATTTCATGAGTTTTTGGATAAAGAGCACATCATCATAATTTTGTAGACCACCTCAATATGATCAGTAAATTATTCTGTATAAAGTCAAATACTACATGTATATATGTAAGGAAATAAGTGGTATCTAGTGATTCTCATATCAAGTGGTATTAGAGCTAGTTTTGGCATTTATTGGAAGTTGTTGATGTGATGATATCCAAGAGTTCATTTCATGACTGTTTTGAAGGATCTTATCACAAAATAAAGATGAGTAGAGTTCTCATGAAATTCAGGTTGCAAAAGGTCATTAATCAAGAAATTCATAAGAATAATTCTAAGTTAAAGATGCAGTTGCAAGCTATTGAGGAAGAGAAGTAGAGGTTGCAATATCAATTGTTATGTCATGAGGAATTCCATAAGGGTACTTTTCATGAGTTAGAAAGAATGTTGCATATCATAAATCAAGAATTGGCACCATCAATACCAATCCATGAAGATTGGCAAGGTGAGAATGTAAATTCTCCGATGCAAAAGGGAATACCTCTTTCGAAGGGCATGATTGAGAAAGATGACTCCTCATATTATAATTTTTCCCATCAATATGGAGAATGATCAAGGGTATCTGAAGAAAATATAACTTTAGATAAAGAATTCCTACATAAACAATAGCCCCTACCTTCAAGTCAAAAGAAAGTTAACATGTGTAAGGCATGTGGAGAGAAAGATGTGCATGCTAGAGGAGAAGGAATGAAGACTTTACCCACTGGTAAATGGTCTATTTATCCATGTGCCTCCTATGGAACTGATAACCATGATGTGAAGAAGTATCGTAGGAGACAATATTTTTAAGTAAAACCCTCCAACAAGAAGGAATATCATTTATCAAGTCAAAAGAAAAGTAGGAATGATAATAAGGAATCGTGGAACACGATACTTTTCTCTTACTATGGTAACAGTGGACACCAAATTGAGAAGTGTTGGAAACTTTACCCAAACTTATGTCCAAAGAAGAACATGAAAGATCTAAATATACTTGAAGAAATACAAGCAACGACTCCAAATGAAGTTAATGGTCTTATTGAAAGGTTTGGGAAAGAATACTTCCTCATTATTGGTCTTGGAAAAGTTATATATGAAAACATCGAGGAATGGTTCATGGACAACGGCTCATCTTGCCACATGACTGAAATGATATCAATATTTTATACTTTCTCATAATCCGACACAGATTGCTATGTGGGATATGGAACCAACACTAGACAAGCAATACGAGGGTATGGATATGTAATATTCCAGATCGATTTAGGAGGATCTCTAGGAATTGAACATATTTTGTATGTTCCAAAATTAAAGGTAAAACTAATCTCAATTGAAACATTTGAGGATGAAGGTTATGAAATCATATTTCAAAATGGACAGGTACTTGTGTATTCAAGGGAAGTTGCTCCAGACACAACAATAATACTTGGTATTCGCAAGGAGAGGTTATATAGGTTACTGGGAAAACCTATAGTTTGTTCTAATGGTTAGTTGGATTCAACATCAGTTTCTTCATAATATTCAATGTCTTATTAAACATCAACTTCAGAGGCATTGTCAGACATTGAAAGCTGCGAGACTCCTCCCAACACAATGGGAATAATGAGTCCATAAGTAAATCATCTTTAAAAATTTCATTGTAAATATGTATATTTGTAATTGTAATATTCATATGTGTAAATATCCTAAAGTTTATTAGAAGGATTGTAAGCCAGTCATTGTAAATTATAAGAGTGAGAGGGACTCTATAAAATTTTTATATTGCCACCTTGTATGAGTGAGAGGAATTTTGTAAGAGATTTTGTATGTTCCCACCTTATATGATGTCGAGAGAGAGGAATATCGTTAGGGAGATTTATAGATAGCCACCTTTATGTATTTTTTTAGAGTGAGAGGGATCTTGTTAAGGATATTTCTAGATAACCACTTACACATATTTTTCTACAGTGGGAGGAATCTTTGTAATGACCTCCATCATTACGTCTACCAGCGAAGCAGAAAGTGAATATTTTTTCGTTTTTAGGCAAGAAGGCAACAATGACAAACAATTAAACCACACAACCTGACGACAAACCTATGGTCATAGATCAGGGAACAAACAACAACAAATCCATGCACTAAACAATGATCAACTAGGAAAAACATGCATAAATAAAAAATACAGAAATGACTACCCACCCAACACCAACATGAAAACACCTACAAGATAAGGACACCATCAAAATCCCGACACAATTCTCTCAATGACTAGTCACTAGAACCTCTATGGCATGCAAAAACAAATGCATGAAGGTGTTACAACCCAAGCACCAACAACGAACATACAACGATCAACAACACCCAAAAATGGAAGCACAGACTTCGACCAAGTTATCATTTGCCCCTATCCAATAGGGCATGCCCTGATCCCCTCATTAGGAATCATGTCATCCCTAGGTGACAGGTGTGTTAATAACCCTGGCACAATCTAACCTATCTGGACCAAAGACTCAAGATAAATCCAACGTGCTAGGAGCCAAAATACTAACAAGAAGACTACACCGACACCCCAAGCAACAGGTTGACAAGACGCAAGAGGACTACATTCAAAAGGAAAAGAACAAGCTATTACCCGACTCCACCAACAACCCAACCATTAACTGATAAGAAAGATGTCTAAGTTAGAAGGTTGAACTGTTACCAAGCTACTAAGGTCATAATGTTATCAAATGTGAACTAAGATAGGCACTTACCAAAATCAAAATACGCTTATCAACAATTATAAACTGCCCATTAAAATAAGTAAACTACTTAACATTTTAGAAGTGCTCCATGTTGCTTATAAAATAATCAACATTGTTGTCTAAAATAACTAGTCTAAAATTTAACCTGTCTATGTTTTAACAAGCCTAAAATAATCAGTCAAGAATATTGTGTAATAACATTACTGTCGATATTGAGTAATAACATTACTGTAAAAAATAATTAAAATTTTACAGTCTATAATCTAAATATTACAGTCTATATTACACAAGTCTATAATTCAGCAATGTTCACAATATTTGAATTACTATTCATGATATTAACTCTCTATCCCCTAAAATAATTAACGATGTAAATGAAATGACCAGGAATATCACTATAATTCTATTTCTAAATAAAGAGTTAATTATAGTTATAGCTGGCGTGTAAGTAGTTGTAACGCCATTCACTAATTAGCAATATAAATGAATGGAAAGGAAAATAACTATAATCGTTGTCTAAAAAACAGAGTTAGACAAAATGATCACTGGCATGCAATTCACTGTCATAAAAATACTAAAGGTCAAGAATATAGTTGTCTAATAAAATAATTAACGTCCATCACTATCATATAATAAAATTTGTTGTCAATAGAAGGGTTGCCAGAAGTCACTTGATATATAAAAGAAATTGATATCGTTGCATTAAATTCAACACTATCCAACAAATCGTTGTGCAATACACCTACCATTACAATGCAATCTACGCAGAAGCAATTGGATGGATGTTTAAAATAAATGTTAATTCTAGTTTCAATCGAACTGCAGAGCTAGTTGGTTGGTTGTCTAACATAATTTTAATTCTATTTTCATCAAAATGCAGAGGAAAATGGTTGGATGTCAGCAAAATGTAAATCAGTCTACTAAAATCTAAACTATCTATTGATAATTGTAGCTCCAAGACTAAGGATAAAACTAAGGATAATTGTATGGATAAATCTTGAAAAGGCAGGTAAGTTGTTGTGTAATAATCCGGGTGAAGGGCTGGGTAAGAACCACATAATCATTGTTTAAAATTTACCCAAAAATCCTAGTCTTGTAATCACATATAAACAGAAAATCCAAAAACCCACATTAAGAAGTATATAGATGTGCATCCATGAGACACTTATGAATTTGCTGCCACTAAAATGCAGTCCTCAAATTCATTGTTTTTACCATTCAATTTGCTGAGTTCTATTGCTGACAAATCGCTTACTTTTAACCTCAAAATTGTTGGGTTTAATCAGTGAAACTTGGTTGAATTTTATCATAAAAAGGGCACTGAGTTTGTTAATGAAAATCGTAGTCCAAAATAGTTTTAAAAAATTGCATTGAAATTGAACTCAACAGTGTAAATGAATGAGGGTTCGATTCAATGGAACAATAACAAAAATTGTACCGTAAGATTCGCCATGAATAAAGGTAACGATTGTAGTCTTAAAAGGGTGGAATCACTATGTATAAAAGGTAACAGTTGTATCCTTTAAAAGTAAATTCACCATGTAAATGAAGGCAGCAATTACAGTCTGGAAAAGGGTGAAATCACTATGTATGAAAGGTAATAGTTGCAACCTTTAAAACTAAATTCGCCAAGTAAGTGAAGGTAACGATTGCATTCTGAAAAAGGTGAAGATTGCAAAGTATCCCAAGTAATATCTCCCATCCATTACACCCAAAAACAAAGAAGTCCAAAATAATTTATAAACTGTCATTCGAGTGGGAAAATACGCAAGCTAATTTCATCTTAAGATATATTAAAGTGCAGAGGTAAAATCATAGGCCAGAGTTGTAAAAAGGTAAGGTAAATTCACAGAGTAAATGGCAGACCATATGTATAAAAATGACACAGTAAATTCACCAAGAAAAGCATTAAAAAATAAGACTTAAATCATTCCTAGGAAGGGTATTAAAAACGCAGAGTTACTTTTCCAAGAAATACATCAAAACATAGGGATCAACGTAGAGGATCATAAGTGGTTCACTGCGGAAAAGGAAAACAATCACCGAGGTAGTCAATTGCAAAAAGGCACAAGACAATCACTCAACTAGGAACAATCAACAGGGGTGGATAGTTGGGCAACACTATCCTTTTCTCATCATCCACGCACAAAAAAGAAGGGCATTAGGATCTATAGGTCTATTAACACCGAAGTGACGATCGTCAATCCAACTCCTGATCTAGGGATGAGGACGTATATAAATCACAATCTCTTCATAATAATCATTAAAATAGATAGAACAATCATAGCAGACGGAGATCAATTTCCAAGGGAATCAATTCAAGAAGAAAGCATAAATCTATGGTCAATTTAAGTTCTCAATTACAACTGCTAAGTAAAACACTTTATTTACACAATTAAAAGTACAAAAATGAAAGAGAAATATCAATATTAATCTACCATTCAAAATAAATCATGCATACCATCACCCAAGGTGACAGCTCCGAGTTGTTGTCTCGTGTGCTCCATCCCACTCCCACTTTTCGACCATTGTGACTTCACCGGTACCTCCAAGCCAATGCTAGGGGTACAATTCTTCCCCMTTACTCCCCCGAGCCTCAAAGGAGCCAAGCACACTAAACCARATAACAACTAGTTCCCATCTCACCTCACACGACCGAGCTACCACTCGTCACTRAGATGGGTATCCCAACTCCCATAAGATAAGTTAGTCAATTCAAAAATTATGCAGCGTAACATTACACATCAAAGGAGAGATCCATAATACTCCTCCTCCATCCTTTATATAGAGTTTCTAAGTGATTTATTTTCCAAATTCTCATTTAATTAAAATTTCAATCAATTAATTCAGAAAAATCCTCCCCTATATACATGTCACCCATCCCCTTAGTTGCACCATAAATTAATTTCATTAATTAATTATTTACTCCCATTTCCCCCATCCACCTAAAAGCATTCCTAGAATCGCTCCTAGGTGTCCCCATATTCCCTTATACATTTTAATGACTTATGCCCTTACTAAATTCCTACTTGAGCTCAATTTAGAAAGTTCTTAAAAGAAAGATTCCTTACTAAGTTACTCATTCAGATTTTTCCTTATGTTTCCCTTTTTTTTTTATGTTTCCCCCTTTTTCCCTTAGTTTCCCAACTCTTTTTAAGTTTCTCTCTTTTCCCTTTTCATCTAAAACTCAAATTAGCAAGTGTAGAGAATCACCTTTTACCCCTCTTCCCTTTTAATTAATAAATTTTAATGACCATATGTAGAAAAACAATTAATTCCCATTTAAAATTTTAATCCCTCAATAATTTGATTTTAATAAATTAATTGAATTTATTACCCCCCTTTTGTCACATGTTTAAGGATGATTATTATTATTATTATTATTATTATTATTTCACCACAAGTATCTCTTAGACCTATATTTGAATATGATGATCCAAGATGTGGATCAGCTTAGCTGTGAGCACCCCCTCGTATGATACCTGGAAGGAACTCATGTCAATAACATGTGTAGGATCACTAATATAATGTCTCAAAATAGATATGTGAAAAACATTGTGCATACGCCTCAAATAATTAGGCAAGGCTAGTGGATAGGCCACAAGTCCTTTCCTCTCCACAATCTCGAAGGGTCCCATGAACCTAGGAGAGAGTTTATATCCCTTTCCAAAATTGATCGAACTCTTATGCGGCTTTACTCGCAAGAAGACTCGATCACCAAATTCGTAACTACGGTCGACACGATGCGCATCAGCATAACTCTTTTTCCCATCCTGCACTTATTTGATCCTTTCTCTTATTGTTTGCATTTGATCTTCCATTTCTTGGATCGCTTATGGTCCCATTAAGAACCTATCCTCAAGCCCATCCCAACTCATAGGCGTTTGACATGGTCGCCCATAAAGAAACTCGAAAGGCACCATCTTAATGGTTCTTTGGTAACTGTTGGTATATGCAAATTTTACTAGTGGCAATAATTCTTCCCAATGCTTTTGTTGGTCCATCACATACATGTGCAACATGTCTTCCAAGATTTTTTTTGTTCATTTGGTCTTCCCATCAGTCTCTGGGTGATATGCAGTACTAAAGTTAAGTTGGGTTCCTGAGGCCTCCTAGAAACTAGTCCAAAATCATTCGGTAAACATTGATCCTCGATTAGATATGATTCTCTTAGGAACGCCATGCATCCAGGAACGCCATGCATCCTCACAATATCAGTGATGAAAACTCTAGCTAGGTCAGGTGCCTGATATGTCGTACGCATATGAATAAAATGAGAACTCTTCATCAAAGTGTCGACTACCAGAAAATCAAGTCGTATCTCCTTGTCGTCAGTGGCAATCCAAAAATGAAATCCATCGAAATAACCTCCCATTTTGATTTTGGAATAGCGTTTGGTTGTAGTAATCCTGCTGGATATGTATGTTCATCCTTCACCTGTTGAGATTCTAGACATCTGAACACATAGTTGACTACATCTTCCTTCATTCCTTTCTAGAAGAATAAGGGTTTAAGGTCCACCCTCATCTTCGTGACCCTTGGGTGAGCCATGTACATTGCTATGTGAGCCTCATTTAGGATCAAACTCCTCAACTCATCATTTGATGGCACGTAAATTATATTTTTAAATCTCAATAGTCCATTGTCTTCCAACGTAAATCCTTCGAATCTTGGTACCCTCATTGTGTTTTCTCTGATAAAATCCTTGACCTATTTGTACCAGTCATCGTCGCTTTGTAAAGTTAGAATATTTTCACGTAGATTCATCTGAAGAGACAACACCAAAAAGATGCGTGGTCTTCGACTCAATGCATCTGCCACTCGGTTCACTATTCCTTTTATGTAAGTAATCTTGAAGTTGTACTCACTAAGAAATTATGACCAATGTCATTATCGCGCGTTCAGGTTACTTTGCATAAAGATGTGTTGCAGTCCATAGTG
>JASDQU010739256.1:318122-344033 GCA_032191745.1 Picea mariana | reverse complement strand
GGACCTCCGAGACGGGCGATCTCGTGACACGTGTCCCTCTCCAACTGAACGGCTTAGATTTTCTCTCAGGGTTTCGAGACTTTCGAAGTCCTGTTTTCCTTGCTCTCCGGATCTTCGATTCCCCGATTCCCGATTCTCCGGGATCCTCTGCCACGTGTCCCTATGGTTTGGGTGGCTCAGATCTTGTCGGGGTTTTCACTTGGATTTCCCCGAGCACTTGTCCACGGGAATGTCGATTTCCCGATGGCAAATATCCCGATCCCCCTCCGGATCTCCTAACACGCGTCACACATAATGGACGGTCCAGATTTGATCGGGGAAATCGCGTATCGCGATTTTCATTGTGTATGAGTCTTTTTATTCCGGAAACCCCGATCCCCGATATGCTGAACTCCGACTCTCTGGGATCCTCCGCCACGTGTCCCTACTATTGGACAGCTCAGATCCTATCGGGAAATCGTGGATCGCGATTCCGGATGGCAAGAGTTCTATGTATTCATGAACCCCGATATGCCGATTCTCAATATGCCGATTCCCGACTCTCTGGGATCTTCTGACACGCGTCCTGCCGAAATCAACGGCTGGGACTCTTCTTCTGCACACTAGAGTTTAACCCCATCGCCTCTTCTCGAGATCTGACGATTGTCAGGATTATGATCTAAGATCCGACAGTTCAGATCATCTCTCCCGCACGCTCCCTTCCAGAAGTTATACTCCGTGTAACTCCTCCCGATCCAACAGTTTAAAGGGATTTCTACTCCAGGTATGATGGCTCAGACCACTTCCTCACATGCCTACCCTTGCGCTTAACCCCTGTGCAGCTTTTCCAGATTCAACGACTGGCGGTTAATTGGACCGAGATCTAATGGTCTAGGTTCGTTCTTTTAGGTCTTGGGGTTTTTGATCCCAATTTCTTGTTGTGCATGATGGAGAAGGGCAAAGGGCAAGGTATGTAACGCTTCTGTTACTTCCATCATTCGATTGGTCCTGAATGACCATGAGTACTCCGACGAGATCTCATCCGTCGACTTAATTCATCTCACGACAATACTACCTCGGAACCTTAATAGGATCGTTCCTCCTCGTACAGGGTTAATAAGGCCGGTGCATTCAAATCCTTATCCTAGGTTCTTAGTGAACCCTTCCAAAGAGGAAATCTCTGTGATGAGATCCTTACTGGGGCATTTTCGGAAGTAGATAAAGGAAGACAACTTCCCGAGAATGGTTGGGCACGATTGTATGTCGTGCACGTTATTCTCTGTGATAGGCATATATCAACTTATTCATATCAAACATTATGCGAACCCTCTCATGCTGCAATCCTTTACAACTTCACAATTCTATGAGCTAATGTCTATTCTTTATCATCAATTACTACACAGACATTCCTACACAGGAAAACATGTACAATTCCACAAGTCTATGAACATACGTGACAACATATAAATTCAAGATGCAATATGAGCAAAACACTTATCAGAAGTAAGTTCAACAATGGAAGCGACTGTTGAGAGGGGTGCTCATTTCCACCCAACCATAGGCGTAGTGACTCCTACTGGATTTACCACTAGCCANCACAAGTCTATGAACATACGTGACAACATATAAATTCAAGATGCAATATGAGCAAAACACTTATCAGAAGTAAGTTCAACAATGGAAGTGACTGTTGAGAGGGGTGCTCATTTCCACCCAACCATAGGCGTAGTGACTCCTACTGGATTTACCACTAGCCACCCCCGAGCTGAGACCACGATGTCCTGAGACTTGCGTCTTCCTGTCTTCCAGTGTCCAGGAGCGAAGGTTGCAATCCCCTCCTCTCTGCGATCACTCACTCTGCATAAAATTGCCATAGTTCCCCTCGCGTCCGCCCCTGTCAATCGTTCCAGCCATACACCTTATCCTCTCGCGAGGTTGCGTGTGGCACGATTACCCTCGCACTGATCAGGCCTGACGACTCTACGGATGGGCGGTTCACCATCCCATCCCTCTTTAAGCCATCCGCCTACCAGTCTGCGAGCCATTAATTTTCAGGGCCAGCGAGCCTCTTTTGGTTCTCCAGGCCAGTGGATTCCAAATATGGTATTTAATTCTTGGTGGAAGTTAATGCCCCTTTTTTCAAGGTGCCTTCCACCGCCATCATGGTCTCTTTTTCTGCACATCCCCTCTCAGCAGTTCTGCAATAAATTCAAACTGTCATTTACATTCATTGACCTCTTCCTGCAAGTCCATTTACATCACATATTCATACTTATGAGTTTTGCCATAGTCCGTGGCCAGTTCAGTTATATTTACAATCTGGGGGAAATAGGGTGTTACAGATCCTGTGAATGGATCTTGGTCCAAGGGCCGAGAGGCCTACGCCATTCCTCATAGGATGAAGCTGGAAGTCTCGCAGGTACTCACGTGACAGGTTGTTTGCAACCTGTGGGGATTCCTCATGGGACATTTATTCACTGAGCTGTGGGGATGACCCTAGTCAGGTATTTTCATGACTTTTCTGCTCTCTTATGCAGCTTTTAAACTTTTGAGTCACTCTTCCTTCGCTACCTTAGACTTGCACAACTACATATGTATCAATGAGTACCTGCAATAACCTTTCACAAGATAGATATTCCATGTGCTCAATATGTGAAAATGGGAGTTTCTTTCTCTCTTATTTATACTCTCCAAGTTCGTTCCTTTAGGGAACATGTTCTAATTATTTTACCCAACTTCCCTCTTTTAGGGCTAACCCACTTTCTTGTTGCAACTACTTTACCCATAATTAGTAAACTCACCACTTTTTGTTGGATGTAATTTATTTTTAATTATTTTCATATTTGAACAACTTTACTCATGATTAACTCATAGTTACAACCACTTTCAATAGTAAACTTATTGATGACTTTCTAGGAGCTTCTAGAATAATTCACTTCTTTGTTTACCTTCTAGGGGCATCTAGATAACACGTGAGGGTCCTCCAACTTCACAAATCCATATCTCCTCAACTGTGAGGAACCATGTGATGTACCATATATCACCGTAAATGCCATGATGTAGACTATCCATATTTTATAGTCTAGCCTACAAATTCACCTATCTTCATGTCCTTATTCCTCATACAATCTCAATTTCCTTTACAACACCTATGAGGATACCAAAATTTGATACCAGACTTGCTTCAAGGGTTGAGATCAATCTCTAAGATCAATATCCAAGGGTTGACATCAATGAAAACCAATTTTCCAACAATATCCCTCTTGTCATTGATGGAAACACCAACATTGATGGAAACACTTAGACATGGAAAAATTAATGCTCATACTCTGCCTGTGACCATCACTCCTCATCAAATGTTTCTATCTCTCCCCCATTTGTCATCAATCAAAAATGGTATCTCTCTTTGGGACTGCTCCCCCTATATAAAATATCCTTGGGGATCCTCACCTTGTCTTCATTCTTATGATATTTCTATGTGTTTCTATGATTTTGTTTCTTCTATTCATTTTCATGCCTCTGATTACTCTCTCTCTATATATATATATATATATATCTTTGAAAACTTTGTTTGGGACTTCTCTCCCTATATCAAATCTCCCTTGGGACCCCTCCCCCTATATTCATTGTTCTAATATCGTACTTTACCATTTCTCTCCCCTTGACTTATTCTCAATATGTTTTGTAGATCAAATGTAGGTCTTCTTGTTCCTGTTTCCCTCTTTGGATTTTTTTTCCATTGGTGTTTCCTCATGTAAATCACTAACATATATAAAAATAATTCAAATTGTAATCATTCAAATGTTTCATTTATCATAATCATCCAACTATATCTAAGTAAGTCTCTGAACCAATCTCTGAATACATGCTCTCATCCACTATCATACATATGTCCAAACCTATTAAGTATGCTTACCAATCCATCTATGTCCATAATATCCATGACTTTGCAACTCAATTGTCTACAATTTTGATCCATCTGTCACTGAAATATAATTAAGTCTTCACGGTTGGAACTATCACCACATATCAAATGTGTGCACTGGTCTTCCGCTTCTGTAAACCAAGCTCTGCATGTCTGAAACAACCTATACTAAAGATATATATGCCTAAATACAATCATAACCTTCTTCTGGTATAAATACCAATTGACATCGGTTTTGGAACACTTCTTTCTCAATCGATCAATATGTCGTTATGTACCTCTACTATCGAACCATTCTGAAATTGTATTTATCAAATATTTTTATAATCATTCTGAAACACTTCAAACTGCTCGAAAGAGAAATATCTGACGTGTAAAGATGTTGCCTAGACTCCCCTTGTTCAATATTCATATTTATTGGGATTCTCTAAGATGAGTGGATCGGGAAAATACCTACTTTGATGTAGAGTAATATTCCTCTTTGTATATAGACTCATCATCCCTCTGAACTCTAACTTCTTTCTTTCTTCCTATGTATTGGTTTTTCACTATGATTCGTGAAAGTGCAATCTCTTGGGCCCGTTCTTTATTCAATACTCTTATTTTCTTTCTCTCTCTACTACAAATCCTATGGTCTCTAGGACATGTTCTTCTTTTCTTTCTCGTGCTACTGCACATTGTGTGATCTATATGACCTGTTCTTATTTTTTCCATTTCTTCTCCAAAACTTTCTATATTTGACGTCTTCCTTTTTATTTGTAGATTTATCTTCATCTCATATTATTGTGAATCTTGAGAGTATGAATTCTAGGTGTCCTTCATTCATATAATCTTCCTTTACATGTTCATGTTTTCTTTTTCAAACCTTCCTATATCTAATACTAGTGTTATTTCTCAAGGAAGTATCCATCATACTTCTACAATCAAGAGCTATGTGACCATAATTGTGGAAACTGTAACATTAAATATTATTTGGGGTCACATAAGTCTTTATTTCTTGAACATTTCTTTCATAATCCTTGTCCAAAGCTAGTACAATAAAAAACAATGAACATAAAAGAGATTTACATCCCTGAGAGTGAATGGTGTATTCCTTTTGAATTCCTTCCTTGGATGATATTAATTAAAGATTATTTGTGGCTTGATTGTGTAGGGTCTTGTTGAAGATGTATCTTTATCAATTTTCTTAGATTATGGTTGACCACGACTCCTTCCTTTGAGAACTTCTGCATAATTTTTTCTCTTTTCTTCATTCTTTCTTTCTGGAAGCCCGTAGTGGTTCTCTTCATTCTCTATTGTTGATGTGGATGTTTCTGTCTTTTCAACATTCTTACTGAGATTGACGATTTTGGCTCTCAATGTGACAACTTCTTCTTCAAGCTTCTCAACGTCTTCTTCTTTCTTCAACATTTTATTCCTCATGACTTCTTCTATTCACTTTGCTTCTTCAAGTTGGATGTTCAATGTGATTATTTCATCATCAGTTTCTCTTTATCGTTGATTGAATTATGCTTGATGATTATTTTTCTTTTCAATCTTAGGATTGTCTTCTATTTAATTGGTATTTTTTGTATCATCACCTTCAATCTTCAAATAAGGGCATTCAATTTCAATATGTTTGTGATATTCAGAATTAAATCAAATGTATTCACCTCTCTAGGATTATTCATCATCTGAGATGTCATATGCATCATCTTTGGCATTCACTAACTATGAGATCAGAGAAAAATAGATATTATGCAACTTGTCCCAAAGTTCTTTGGTTGATGAACATTTACCCACCTTTTCCTTTATTGAATCACATAGTTCTTCCATGATGAAATACATTGCTATTTTTTTGTTCCTTTTCAATTCCTTCTTCATTTTCAATTCCTTCTTGCTGGAATTGTATCCTATCACAACTGATTCCCAAATATCATATCCTTGTGCCTTTAAAAACACAAATCATCCTGATATTCAACATTTCATTCTTCACACCATTCTGACCATTAAATATTGGTTCTCCATTCTCAGTGCACTCCATGATCTACCTTCCAGTAATTAAACTGATTCCTTGAAGGAATTGGCTCTGATAGCAATTGTTGGAATACTGAGAGGGGGGGTGGTGAATCAATATGATCACTTTATTCCACTTTTAACCACAATATATATATATATATATATATATATATTTAACGTATTAAACAATGTTCATCAGTTTATCATCAATGTAGTATCTATGAACGCATTTAAAATTTCATAAGCATCATAAAATCAACAACATCACATCAAGTACATTGGAATTTTATGTGGAAACCCATTATAGGAGAAAAGAACATAATTCTTTTCATATATGTCAAAATAATTACATTCAAGGAATCACTAACTTCCAATTCTCTAGCTACAACTAGAAGGCAGCTCCAACCCAGTATTCTCAGGATCCAACCTTAAGGAAGCTACAACTCCCTAATTTATTTGGCTCCAAACAGAAGGAGGCTACAAACCCCTATGCTCTGTAGCTCCAATCAGAAGGTGGTTATAGCCACCTAGTTCTCAGGCTCCAACATGAAGAAAGCTCCAAATCCTTGATTCTCCGGATCCAACCGGAAGGATGATACAATGCGCTTTCCTTTCCCGTCCAACCACCCTGAAATATAAGTTCCAACTAATTGATACTTCTACTATTACTCTATCACTATCAACCTAACACAGTATCTAATCATGTCACTTTTAGTGCCACTTTCATTGTCTCATCCAAAAAATGAGATCCACTCTCAACTGCATGCAACTCATGCCAAGATCACCAAGAGTATATCTCAAACTATATTCCCAACATCACCACCCCATGCCTCTACCAAGAATGTACCAATATCACCACATACCATCACAGGGTATGTGTCTCTTGACCAAGTACCAACCTCTACCATGAATCAACTTATACCACAACTTGTACCATCAACCATGTACCATAACAAGTGCATCAACCATGCACCAAACCTGTACCATAACAATTATCAATCCGATAGTATACCATGTATAAATCATGTACCATACCATGTACCTTACCATGTGCAAACCATGCACATAAACCATGTACATAAATCATGTATATCAAGCATATACCAAGATAACCAACAAAAGGCCTCTAGCAATACATCACATTGTCCACAAACTAAATACAATAAAACCTTACTTCAAACCATGTCCCAAAATTGCATTGTTATATAGCCTCAAGAGTGTACCACTCATAACCCAATCATATACCAAGACCACTAACAAATGTCTCTCATAATACACCACATGATATGCCAATAAATCAAACTAACTGCACTAGCAATGTACTTCACCAGATCTGCCTTAGAACATTCACTATAGCAAGAACCATGCAACCAATAGCATCTCTAGGAGAATACCTAAACTCACAGGATGATACCCCAACCATGTATAATAAAAGGCCTCAAATATATCCTAATATGTGATTCTAACAAAGAACTATAATATCCATCAACCAAATACCAAGGATATGTGTGTACCATACAACCAATAGTCCTTCCACATAAAATATTCAATCCCCCATGTTCATATCCCAAGCAATCACCAAAATAAAAAATTCAATACTTAGCATATAACATAAATTTTGTTACTATATATGACTATGTTGCACCTTCACACTATGTTGAGAACTCTAAAAGACTTCGCGAAAATTTTCTTTTGGGTACCAATTTTGAATATTTCTTAATAGAGTCAATTTTATTGGGATGGATGGAATTTTTTTTTGTTGTTTTTTATTGTCGATCACATTTTTTTTGTTTGAAATTTGTTTACATGTTGAGATTTTTATCTAAGTAAACATGGCATAAATACTAAGTGCACACATCCTAAATTTGTTTTCTAAAATCCACGTGCCAATTGATGATTTTGGACCCAACAGGAATTTCTTAAAAAAATGTAAATGTATCGTTGACATCGGTGAAATCCAAAAGACAAACTGCCAACATAAACAACAAAAATCGTTGATCACCGATATATCATCAACATTGGAGAAAAGGGGGAAAGGGAATAGTAGCTAGAAACATATGTCTAGGGAAATTCATTGATGTTGAAAAGGAGTAGGATTCCCTAGTCAATCGTGATCATCAATACAGAAAGATGTATGCACCTTCTCAGGCTGTCGATCTACAAGGTGAGGAAAAAAATTCTCATGTCAAAGAGGCCAAATAAACTACCACATGTCTTTCCATGTAGACGGTCCATATTTCTCGGTCATCTCCCATGTTGTTGGATGCAGGTCAATTTTGAAGAAAAGTCCATTTTTGGAAAGTAAAGATTAATTAGGAAAAACAAAGCTGGAAGGAAAAGCAGCACATGTGAGGAAAATTTGCATGCAAAGGAGGAAATCATGCAAGGAACACATGCATGAAAACCTAACCATGCTAGTGTTAGGGTTTTTGTAAGATATTTTAATGAATGATAAGCTAAAAATTAGTATAAATAAGTACCTAGGAGGTCTAGGTAAAGGGTTCTGAACTGTGTTCTATTCGGTTAGAAGGACTACTATAAGATATGATACCATTTTTTAAGTTGTTGAGTTGTAGGAGAGTTGAGTAGCTATATCTTGACGGTTAGATTGTAGGCTGAGGATCCTGGTGTGATCTAGTYCACCTCACAGAGGTTGTGGAACCATGTTCATGATTATGTGATCAGAATTGTAGTGCGCGCAGTGCCAAAAATCATAGCAAGAATAATAAAGAGCCTAAGAAGACATATATTTGTGGACSTAGCCTAGGAGGGGGTGAACCATGGTAAAAATTGTGTCATGTGTGTTGTTTATTGTGTATTTACCTTCKGTAAGTAGTTAGACTATGAATGGATGAATCGATAATTTTGTGAGATCTGTTATATGTTAGATCTATTAGAATCCATGCATAGAATTAAAAAATGAATGAATATTAAGAATAATGGAAAGAAAAAATAGATCAAGGCCTAAGAAGATGAAGTGCAATCCCAGATCACCACTCTTTCCTATACTGCAAGCACTTGATCTTTGCAGTCACCCAAAGAACTATCTTGGGTAAGACTGTGCAATACATTTTGTGTGTTGCGTTGCCTTCTGGTTTACCAGGAGGACCGATAGTTTTAGAGGGTTTTGTTGGAAACCTATTTATATATGAACTTGGGTTAGCCAGGAAGTAGATAGAAATATTAATAACCAACAAATGGTTTCGTTGACGGTCGGAACTGTAGGGGATTGAGTGAGTGGGATCTGTGAAAGAATCGCACAGAAAATGAAAGTATATAAGGGAATGTTCAAACCATGGAACCCAACGAAGGCAAGGATTGAAAGTTGGTTGAAAACAAAGGGTCTTGAGTTTGTGTGGAAGGATAACAAAAAACTGAAATTAAATCCACGCAAATATCTGGACAAGTACGTGTTCAACGACTTGAATCATGTATTTTTCTCCAATTTCCTGCATGTGTTGTAGGAGTGGCTATTCAGGTAGAAAGACAACCACCCTATGAATCGAATTAGACAAATCCATTGAAATCTTGTGGAGATCGTGTTGTTACAACAAGTTAACAAAACATTCATGCCCATAGTATGTTTCTAGCTAGACAATATTGTTGTAGGGTTCATCAAAAAAAAATTAGTAGATACCATAAAGTCTTCTAGTGCATCAGAGCAAGAGTTTATAAAGGGACCTCATGGTAGGTATATCATATTGTTGTATACTTCAATAAAGATCTTACTGTATAATAAAGGTGTAATGACTATGACATCAAAAAACTAAACTTCCCCATGTGAATTGGGGAAGGGGGGAAGCACTGACCGAAATTGGAAGAATGGAGGGAGAGATAGATAAGGGAAAGAAGGAGGTCATGGACCCAATCATGATGGAGGAAGATCAGATAAAGAATATAATGGAAACAAATGGAAATATGCACAATGTATTACCCTACCAATATAAGATGAATAATAATAAGAGAGTCATAGAAAATAGAGAGGGCTTAGAAAATGATGAAGAAGAGATAGAGGATCTTTAGGCTATGGAGCGGATTGAGGAAATATTGCATGCAACATACGAAAGGAAGAAAAGAGGTCCAAGGGAGGGAATAGAAGTCAGAAATCCTATCCATGTCAATGTTAGTGTGGAACCCATAACCCGATGTGAGACTAATACACCAGAAAGAAAACCATTGTTTAGAAAACCAAATTTTAGTGGAAGAAAGACAGCAAGAAGTGCATACAATCAAGGAGCATCAACTAGAGGAGCTAATTTAGGAAGTAGTAGTCAAGTATCTACACCATGCGAAGGTAGTAGTTCATCACAGTTCACGATTCCAGGACACAATCCCACCATTATGTTACCATAATTTTGGGGAGAGGCATCTAAGGACCATGAAAGGCACTTGTTCATCTGCGAGAAGATCTGGGAAGAAAAAAAAATTACATATGAGGATACAAAACTTGCGAAATTATCTATCACACTAAGAGAATGTGCATTGGATTGGTACATGAGCGTAGTTGTAAACAGTCCACCATGGACCACAAGGATGATTGAAGATGTGAATAAGTTGTTGATAAATGAATTTCAAAATCCTAGCTCAGAATATCAGTAGATGAATGAGATGATTGAGATCAAGAAGAAAACATGAGAGTTTGTTTGG
Organism: Picea mariana; assembly: GCA_032191745.1. Lineage (NCBI taxonomy): Eukaryota > Viridiplantae > Streptophyta > Pinopsida > Pinales > Pinaceae > Picea > Picea mariana. The sequence continues at coordinate 333,484 of JASDQU010739256.1, read as the reverse complement.
GATATTGATTAGAGGTTAAAACGGTTCAAGGGTAAGTTGAAATATGTCATGAATGACATGCAACATAGACATATCTTTCTAAATTCATTGATACCACATATAAAATACCCTTTGAGGTAGCAGGAGTTTCAAACTCAGGAAGAGGCTCTGAAGGTATCCTTACAAATCGAAGAGATCCAGTATTAGAAGACATATCCAGTAATAGAAGATCTAAAAGAGGATATAAAGAACCTCATATTTCAACCGAACCAAAATAAGGGCAAAGAGAAAATAGAAGTTGTTTGGTGTAACACATGTAGGACAGAAGGACACCACAAGAATGAGTGCCCAAATTTCACGCAGTACATGGAAAAAGGGCTAGCAAACACTTTGCCAATAGGAGGACCATGATGCGAGATATGTAAGAAGCATGGCCATGATCCATATCATTTTCCAATTGTGCATAAGTAAGAGACAGTACCCAAGACTTCATATTGAAGTACGAGACAATAGGACAATGGACTTGATGATGGAAAGAACTTCGGATATGTATAGAGTGCAGGAAGAAATGATGATAGGGAAAGCTACACCACATTTCAACTAGGTACCACCCCCATGTAATAACGCACAAAAATAGTATATCATTGTGCAACCACAATATAACCCCACACAGTATAATCAGGTGCCTTAGTACAACATGCCATGAGGAGATTGAACTGGCTACATAGGTGGAGGAAAAGGTAGAGCAAGATTTGGAAGAGGTAGAGGTACATTAGTGTGCCAGAACTATAAAAATCCAAGACATTATGCAAGGGAATGTCCACTTCCACTCGCGACATGCATGTACTGTCGCATAACAGACCATGACACAGAATATTGTTCGACATTATTGGGGAAGATCTAGGATAAGAGGAATCAGAGAAATACAAATGCTCATTGGATCTTTGCAGAGTCCAAAGATGATGGAAGAAATATCAACATAGTAGAAATATCAACATAGTCACGCGCGAAGGATCCAAGACAGTACCTAACACAGTAAGATAGGACTCGGTGCAACACCAATGGGCGAAGAAGAATACTGAACCAAAAATGAGGTATTCAAGGAGGCTAGACATGAGTTTTTCAAACAATATGTTGTTTCTACATTAGTTGTGCAACATACTCAGAACATACCAATATATGACATGCCATTATCAGGGGATCATATTGACGAAGCACCACCTTTAGTGCAAGTAAGTACCATAAAGACTTTTCTTCAATCCTATGTGAAGTTACTAAATGACCCATCATCTGTTAAATTTTTCCAAAATATGTTATAAATATGTAACATAGAGGAAGAAGGGAAGTTAGAAAACAAAACAATCAATCACCTCCATATAAGAAGGAGGACAAGCATAGAATTCAAACTGAATTTCAACATTGGAAGATTCAATATGGGGGATATTATACTAGAATTATGCTCTGAGATAAATGTGTTACCCAAGAAGACATGGAAATGTATGTGAGATCCCACACTACGCTATTCACCTGTCTAGCTGAAAATAAAAGACCGACACAAATTTCTGCCAATTGGAAGGCTTAAAGGTGTGACAATAGATTTGGATGAAGTGCGCACTAAGGAAAACTTTGAAGTAATAGAAATAGTGGATGGAAAAACACCTTATCCAGTAATGCTTGGCTTGGATTGGGAATTTGATAACTAGGTCATCATCAACTTGAATACAAGGAAGATGACATTTGAATCATGAGAATATAGAGTCATTGCGCCATTAGATCCATCAGAGGGAGAAAGGTTTGTAAATCCCACTTTCTTATATCTAGAAGAGATAAACTAGATGTACAGAACCATCGCGAGACAAGAAGATTATGTTAACCCAACTACAGATGGGGTACTCAGCTAGAGGAGAATCACATCATGTGCTTCTGACTCAGATACATGTTTGGATAATTGGCAACAAATATGATATGAAGTCTCCACAATAAGGTGCACAAGAATAGACTACACAGTAATATGGGTGGGTACAGAGATAAGAGAACCTCCTAGTTTTCATGGGGTGAATGACTTAGAGGAATTCCTAACAATATATGAGGAAAAATTGTCATAGAATCAGAGGTTCTTATCCTTGGAAATTTCACTCAAGCAAACACCTCCAAGATGGTGGGGTGTGCACAGAGAAATAGTTAAGGATTGGTACCAATGCAAGTGACTACTACGCATCAAATTCAATGCAGAATAGGGAAGAAATAAAATTCATAGGTATGATGGATAGAGGAAAACAACATAACATTTGGATAAATGAAATACACAATGGAGGATGACACCATCAGAGGAATGGCCTCATCACTTCATCCACACATTAGAAGGAATTCCATAAAATTGGTATGTAGACCAACAACTGTGCAGAGGTACTGCAGAATGGACAACATTACAAAAAAAAATTATAATAACCTTCTCATTTGAACATGAGAACCACAACATGGATTCAATACTAAAATAGATAAGAGGGGTGATATTTATTGATGAACTAGAGGTTGAACTCATGACATAGTATCAACAACAGAACAAACAGACAGTGAAAGAACTATTGTCATACCATCATGTGTAGGAAGAAGCACCAGATGAAGATGACTCACACAACATTTGTATTATAGAAGTTGAAGGTGAAAGAGAGGTGGAAGGTCCATCCCTTGATTTAGAAGTATTTGTGCGCCAATCAAGGTGAATAAATTCAGCATTGGGATAACTGAGAATCCCAAAATGGCCAGCATTGGACATTACTAAGATGAACAAACAATAGAAAGGATAACAAAGTTACTGCATGAAGATAGTGACATGTTCACAACAACCTTTACAGAAATGAAATTTATATCAGGTGATTTGGGAGAGATGAATATACCTCTCAAACCTTAGGCTATATCTTTCAGATAGAGACCCTATAGACTAAATCCAATATATAAGCAGAAATTGACCAAATGTTGGAAGATGATATCATAGAACTAGTGGAGGAATCTGAATGGATAAGCCCTATGGTAGTTCAAGGGAAGAAACAAGGGGGGATAAGGATTTGCATAGATATGTGGAAACTGAATGATTCTTGCCTACATGACCCTTTCCCTACACCTTTTACAAATGAAGTCCTAGAGAATGTGAGAGACAAGGAAGCATATTCCTTTACAGATAGATTCTCAGGTTACCATCGRATCAAGATAGCCCCAGAAGACATGTACAAGACTACGTTTTCCATAGAATGGGGATCCTACCAGTACATAGTCATGTCGTTTGGGATGAAGAATGCACTAGCCATATTTTCAAGAGTAGTCATAGTTTCCTTTAAGGAATTCATATGCCATTTTTAAGAAGTATATCTAGATGATTGGAATGTATATAGCCAGTTAAAAAACCATGTAGAAGTGATAAGGCTAATGTTGGAAAGATACAGGCAATGTTAGATATCATTAAATATAAAGAAATGCATTTTGGGGACCCCTTCTGGAATACTTTTGGGACATATAGTCTTTAAACAATGGTTATTGGTGGATCCTTATAAGATTGCAATCATTGTTAATTTTCCACCACCAAAATTAGTGTGCTAGTTGAGAGAAACACTAGGACATACAAGATATTACAAGAAATTTATCAAGGGGTATATGTAGATCACTACGCCAATGGAAAAAATGCTAAAGAAGGATATTGTATTTTAGTGGAATGAGGAATGTCAACAAGGGTTGGAAACCTTAAAGGAAAATATGGTCACAACACCTATCCTAGTATTCCCAGAATGGGAAAATACATTTTATGTGCATGTATATGAATCAACTATAGCACTTGGAGTAATTATGGCACATCTAGGAGCATGCGAATTAGACCATCCTTTAGCATTTGCAAGAAGACAATTATCAGAATTAGAGCATAACTGCAACACCACAGGAAGAGAAGGTTTAGCCATGGTATATGCAATTCAGAAGTTCAGGCACTATTTGCTGGGAAAACATTTTAAGATGTTCACAGATCATTCTTCCCTGAAATATTTAGTCAACAAGCCATTGTTAGGGGCCAATATCTGTAGATGGGTGTTAAGAATTTGATTTTAAAGTGGTAGTCAAATCGGGTAAGTTGAATGCAATACAACCTCATGTGTCAAGGGTCACTTATGGAGAAGAACCTACAAACTTGGAAGACAACTTTCCTGATGCGCAGTTGTTTTCAATACAAATAGATGATGAATATTTTGATGGCATTATTGAATACTTAAGAACAGGGATTGCGCCACAAGAATTTATCACTGTACATAAGAAAAATATGGTAGTCAGAGCTGCAGACTGTCAACTGATTGCAAGACACTTATATAAAATGGGCGTAGATAGTATTTTTATTAGGTGTGTACTAGAACATGAAAGGAATATAATTTTGGCCAAAGCGCATGAGGGAATAGCTCGAGGACATTATGTTGGAAAAGATACCATTGAGAAGATATTGCGTACAGGACTATGGTGGCCAACAATCCACAAATATGCTAAGGAATATTGCCAAAAATGTGATGTATGTTAGAGGGTTGGTAAACCTAGCAGAAGGGATGAGATGCCTTTGAGACCACGATTAATTTTGTAGGTATTTCATAAATGGGAAATAGAATTTGTTGGGCCAATCCATCCACCTGCAAAAAGGTCAGGAGAGAGATATATCATTACTGCGATAGAATATTTAAAAAGATAGGATAAAGCAACACGAGTTAAAGATTGCAGTGTAGAGACAACAACACACTTCTTGTTTGAGAAAGTACTCACTAGATTTGGTTGTCCAAGGATTTTGATGAGTGAAGAAGCTACTCACTTCATCAAAAACACTATTAGGTCTATTACTGAGGAGTTTGAAGTCTATGACTAGAAAATTACACCTTACCATCCTCGGGAAAATGGAACAGTAGAAGCCTTCAATAAGATCTTAGAGAATGCTCTAACAGATATCTCTAATGTCAATAGGGACGTTTGAGATTTGAAAATACCAGTAGTACTATGGGCATACAGAACGAAATGATGGATAGAGGACAACAACATAACATTTGGATAAATGAAATACACAATGGAGTATGACACCATCAGAGGAATGGCCTCATCACTTCATCCACACATTGGAAGGAATACCATAAAATTGGTATGTAGACCAACAACTATGCAGAGGTACTGCAGAATGGACAACATTACAAAATGATGGATAGAGGAAAACAACATAACATTTGGATAAATGAAATACACAATGGAGGATGACACCATCAGAGGAATGGCCTCATCATTTCATCCACACATTGGAAGGAATTCCATAAAATTGGTATGTAGACCAACAACTGTGCAAAGGTACTGCAGAATGGACAACATTACAACAAAATTTTAGAATAACCTTCTCATTTGAACATGAGAACCCCAACATGGATTCAACACTCAAACAAATAAAAGGGGTGATATTTATTGATGAACCAAAGGTTGAACTCATGACATAGTATCAACAAGAGAACAAACAGACAGTGAAAGAACTATTGTCATACTATCATGTGCAGGAAGAAGCACCAGATGAAGATGACTCACACAACATTCATATTACAGAATTTGAACGTGAAAGAGAGGTGGAAGGTCCATCCCTGGAGTCAGAAGTATTTGTTGTGCCAATCAAGGTGAAGAAATTCAACATTGGGATAACTGAGAATGCCAAAATGGTCAGCATTGGATATTACTGGGATGAACAAACAATAGAAATGATAACCGAGTTACTGTGCGAATACAGTGACATGTTCGTAATGACCTTTACATAAATGAAAGTTATAGTAGGTGAGATGGGAGAGATGAAGATACCTCTCAAACCTTAGGCTATATCTTTCAGACAGAGACCCTATAGACTAAATCCAATATATAAGCATAAAGTGAAAGAAAAAATTAACCGAATGTTGGAAGCTGATATAATAGAACCAATGTAGGAATCTGAATGGATAATCCCTATGGTATTTCAAGAGAAGAAACAAGGGGGGATAAGGATTTTCATAGATATGAGGAAACTAAATGATGCTTTCCTACATGACCCTTTCCCTACACCTTTTACAGATGAAGTCCTAGAGAATGTGGGAAGCGAGGAAGCATATTCCTTTACAGATGGATTCTCAGGTTACCATTAGATCAAGATAGCCCTGAAAGACAAGTACAAGACTACGTTTCCCATAGAATGGGGATCCTACTAGTACATAGGCATGTCGTTTGGGATGAAGAATGCACTAGCCATATTTTCAAGAGTATTCATAGTTTTCTTTAAAGAATTCATACACCATTTTTTAGAAGTATATATGGATGATTAGACTATATATATTCTGTTAAAATACCATGTGTAAGTGTTAAGGATAATGTTTGAAAGATTCAGGCAGTGTCAGATATCATTGAATATAAGGAAATGCATTTTGGGGACACCTTTTGGAATACAGTTGGGACATATAGTCCTTAAACAATGGTTGTTGGTGGATCCTTCTAAGATTGCAATCATTGTTAATTTTCCACCACCAAAATTGGTGTGTCAGTTGAGAGAAACACTGGGACATACACGATATTACAGGAAATTTATCAAGGGGTATATGTCGATCACAGTGTGGATGGAAAAACTGCTAAAGAAGGATATTGTATTTTAGTGGAATGAGGATTGTCAATGAGGGTTGGACACCTTAAAGGAAAATATGGTCGCAACACCTATCCTAGTATTCCCAGACTGGGAAAATCGATTTTATGTGCATGTATATGCATCAGCTATAGAACTTGGAGAAATTATGGTGCATCCAGGAGCATGGGAATTAGACCATCCTATAGCCTTTGCAAGCATAAAATTATCATAATTATAGCATAATTACAACACCGCAGCAAGAGAAGGTTTAGCCATGGTATATGCACTTCATAATTTTAGGCACTATTTGTTGGGAAACCATTTTAAGATGTTCACAAATCATTCTTCCTTGAAATATTTAGTCAACAAGCCATTGTTGGGGGGAAGGATCTCTAGATGGGTGTTGTTATTTCAAGAATTTGATTTTAAAGTGGTAGTCAAACCAGGGAAGTTGAATGCAAGACCAACTCACCTATCAAGGGTCACTTATGGAGACGAACCTACCAACTTGGAAGACAACTTTCCTGATGCATAGTTGTTTTTAGTACAAATAGATGATGAATATTTTGATGACATTATTGAATAATTAAGCACAGGGATTGCGCCACAAGAATTTATCACTGCAAAGAATAAAAATATGGTAGTCAGAGTTGTAAACTGTCAACTGATTGCAAGACACTTATATAAAATGGGTGAAGATAGTATTTTGAGACGGTGTATACTAGAACAAGAAAGGAATATAATTTTGGCAGAAGCTCATGAGGGAATAGTTGGAGGACATTATTCAGCAAAAGATAACACCCATAAGCTATTTTGTACATGACTATTGTGGCCAACAATCCACAAAGATGCTAAGGAATATTTCCAGAAATGTGATGTCTATCAGAGGGTTGGTAAACCTAGCAAAAGGGATGATATGCCTTTGAGATCACAAGTATATTCGCAAGTATTTCAGAAATGGGAAATAGAATTTGTTGGGCCATCCACCAACAAAAAGGTGAGGAGCGAGATATATCATTACTGTGATAGAATATTTAAAAATATGGGCATAAGAAACACCAATTAAATATTTCATTGTAGAGACAACAACACACTTCTTGTTTGAGAAAGTACTCACTAGATTTGGATGTCCAAGGATTTTGATGAGTGACGAAGCTACTCACTTCATCAACAACAGTATTAGGGCTATGACTAAGGGGTTTGAAGTCTATCACTAGAAGAGTACACCTTACCATCCTCGGGAAAATGGAACAGTAGAACCCTTCAATAAGATCCTAGAGAATGCTCTGATGGATATCTGTAATTTCAATAAGGATGGTTGGGATTTTAAAATACCAGCAGTACTATGGGCATACAGAATGACATGCAAGAAGTTGACATGACATACACCATTTAGGTTGGTGTATGGGTAGGAACCAAGAGTACCATTAGAATTTATGGTACACAGTTTGTGCATAGCAGCAGTTACCATCATGAAAGAAAGAGGCGAAACGGAAAAAAGGGTAAATAAACTAATGGAGATGGAAGGGGATAGGATTCTAGCAGAATTTCATCAAGAGGTATAGAAAGAAAGAGACAAAGTTTGGCATGACAGACATATCAAGAGGAATAATTTCAAGGAAGGAGACCTATTCCTACTCTATGACAATAGATTTTTAGAACATCCTGGTAAGTTTAGAATGCATTGGATAGGGCCCTATGAAGTAAAGGCTATCACAAATGGGCGATCTGTAAAACTAAAAGATCTAGATGGAAAAAAACTAAAGGGAATGATCAACAGGAGTCGATTGAAACTGTACAGAGATAGTTGACCTCCTCACAATTAAAATTTACAACACAGTAAGAAAGACATGTACATAGTGTAATATAATAGAAGCTAGGATAGAAAAATGACAAAAAGAAATAAAAAGGAGAAAAAGAAGGAAAAAGAAATACAAAACCAGAAAATAAATAAAATACAAAAATTATTGGGAAACATGGTGCATCGAAAAAGTGGACTCAATGCGGCAAATGAAAAAAGGTTTGTGCACCGCAGATCGGTAACAAGAAGAAAAATGTTGTGCACTAACGAAAAAAATCACAGCAGAAATGCACAACACACTTAAAAATTTTCAGAGCACTGGAAAAAGGACAAATGGTCAGAAAAGAGAAAAATGACGATTGTGACAAAAAGGCGCCAACTGGCATCATTTATGAAAAAGAAATGGAACATAATCGTAAATCTTTATTACATTAATCATATCTAGGGAAGCTTCTTTGAGAAGTTTCACGACATTGATGACACCTTCTATATAAAGGGGAAACATGGACAAATTACAACTTATTGTGAAATTGCAAACTTTTAGTGATAGAGAGCATGTAGAGCTGAAGCAAATAGATGAGTGCACAATGCGAACCAATCGAATCCCATTCGGTGAAAAGAGATAAATACCCAATAAGTCACCACCAAATATTGGTGCGCCAAGACAAACCAGGAGGAAAACCCAAAACAGCATTAGGAAACCACATGAAACCATGTAGGCCAAGCAAGAAATGGTTGACAAAGGGGGACTAGTCGATGTGGATGCAATTTCCTCCCCATGCTTCAAACTAGCAAGCCTGAAATTGGTGGTATAATAATGAAAATATCCAACAATGGCTTCCATGGAGATCGATAGTGTGCAGGGATGCCAAACAAATGATGCAGGAAAACTATGACAACCTGAGAGGTCCAAAAAATCCCAAAGAACAAATGGTGAAGCTGGTGCGCACACAGAAGTTGTAGTAGAAAGAAAACAACCTGAAGCAGGGTCTATGCAACAACAGGTAGGGTTATTTGAATTTTTTATCAAGAAACCCGAATCGAGTGCAGAGCAAAAACAATCAAAGGCTAGGAGCACTAGCATGTGGGTCAGACGAAAAGGAAAACATCCCATGGTGTGGTCCTCATGCAAGCAACCTAACACAACCATCATATTATTGTGAATTACAGAGGGATTGCAAGTCACGCCAACACTTTTGGGTTGCATGGAAAAGTTGAAGTATTTGGACCACGATGTGGCCTACGCTGGAAAATTCCTAGAATTTGCACAACAGGTATACATGGACATCATAGGCACAAGACCCTTTGGTGATCCTATACTGAAACCAAAGGCATGGGTAGCTGGCTTGACCAACAATAGTATCTTCAACTTGGTAGAAATTCCCCATTTTGGCAGGGGGAAGGAAGTAAGCAACTATGTCAAGCAGTTAATGGTGGTCCTCCATGGAGTATTTTTATGGCTGAATAAACCTGTCTCAATCGACATTGAGTTGATTTCCTTCATCAGAGGTATGTCATCCATGGGACCGAGTCCCTTGCAGTACATATATGACAGAATAAAGGAGAAAGCGCTTGTCAAGGAGATGAAGAAAACCTATGGCATAAAGAGGGGCTCGTGTGGTATAATTATAAAAAGAATCAATGACACAACCACAAGAATGACAATAGAGATTATGTCCTGCAATATGCTGAGAAAGTTCTGCAAGGAGGAAGTCCCTACAGGGGTTTTTGCAGCTACAACATAGTGCACCAATGGAACCATGCTTAAATGGGCCCCTTATCTATTGAAGATGGTCCTTGATGACTACAAAGATGCGCAGGACTTGAGGACAAACTTTCATTACTCTTTGTTTTTAATTTTGATAGCATTAGTCGGGTGGAGGGATCCACCATAATCTTATTTTTGTAATAGGATAGGTCATTTTTGAACCTCACAGTATACCTCAATGGGGAGCACTTCGGACCCCAAGAGGAGAAGGGGTAACGTAGGTACCTTTGCGCAATACTTCAATGACATACAATAAATAATCGCAAACAATTGGAGGATTACTCCAGAGGTTGTCAAGCAATATCAAGGTATTGCAAATTTCAGAGTCATGTGCCACACTATGTGTATACAGGTGTGCAGGGATCTAGACAAGGAATGTTTGCAACTCCAATACTGCATTAGTGGAGAAGATGTAGAAATGGTGATGTGTGATTGGAAAGATGACTGGAAGATCCCAGTCACTATGAAGGAAGTTCCCACATGAAAGGAGGTATAAGTAGGAGAATGTAAGACATCTGCAAGAGACATTGTTGCGCTGAAAACACCAAATCAAAGTCATAATATCACACAACATAAGAAGGGGAGTGCTCCAAAGAAAGATTCATAAGTAGGAAAAAAGGACACTGCCTCACCACAAGGAGAACAAGGAATGGGGGATACAAGGACACAAGAAACCCCCTCGACATCCACCACATAAGAGATAGGGAAACCCAAGCAACCAATCATACATACAGGGGGGTCACGCATGAAGGCCAAGGTGCATAAGAAACTTCCAGAGTACACAATTACTAAGGATGATGACAACATCATGGCAGACAAATTACAGGAACACACAACTGAGGAGTTCAAAGATGCCCAACAACAGAGAGGTTGAACTGAAGATGAGTTGGATGATATAATAAAGGTCCTAGAATAGATGATAGTAGTGCACAGGCCCGAAAGGGGAATAAATTCCATCCCCACAGCAATACGAGCAGAGGTAAGGGCCACGCCAAGCGAGAAATATACCATCCAAACTATAGTGTAGGAGAGCTCAAACTTCCAAGTCACATCCAACATGTTGTAGATGGATGAAGCCATAGCTCAGACACCACTGAAGGATCTGGCATAGGTAGAGTTGGTAATGTAAAGAATACCAGCTAAATCATTGTACAAGATTTAGGTCAGTGTCACGCAGTAGGTGCAGTCGTGCGCAATAACAAACATAGAAAAGTTTCAGCATACGAGGAATGGAAAGGAAGACTTAGAACTGGTAGTTGAGAAAGTCAAGCTTGAAATCAAGGAGGAGCAAGAACACACAAATAGGCTAGAGAATGGATTGACAATGACATACAATCAAATCATGAACAATGCACAAGCAACAAAGTGAAGTACAGTGGGTAACATCGACCTTATTGCATAGACAATCGATYAGTACCAGSAGGATATCAAGGAATTAAAAGAGAAAATAAACACCCCGACTCCCCTRGAGGTAAAGGAGCAAGGGAAACATCAAKCTACAAGCCAAATTGATGAGATTGAAAAACAATTCAGGGCAGCAACATAATTTTTTGACAGTGCAGTGCAACTTTGGAGATCGCTGGAGGAAGACAAGTAGGTCCAATAGTGGGACTAGGAAGAAGGGAAATTAAGTGCAACAATCCARGACCTCAAGCAGAGGTAGAAGGAAATGAGTATCAAAGATCCTCTAAAAGGAACATAGGATATGAAGAAGATGTAGGTAGAGTTAAAAGCAATGCATATGCAGAATCAAGAAAGACAGGTGTATATGGAACCCTTTCAAGAGCAAGAAATATAGATGATCGCGTAGTTGGAGGAGGAGAAGAAGAACATGGCGTAAGAAAAAAAAAAGTGTGCAACAATGATCCATGAGGAGATCACAACACAAGAATTAGAATCACTTGCAAAGAAGTCCATGTAGGTCCAGGAAAGAAGAAGGGAACTTGCAGACAAGTTACACAACCTAGAAGAGGCTATTGACGAAGAACACACTTCATAGGTTTCTCGAGACGAGCCACATGTCAATGTTGGGCACCTATTGGGCATAGGATGATTTGGAGGAAAGGTCCATTTTTGGAAAGTAAATCTTAATTGGGAAAAATACAGATGGAAGGAAAAGCAACGCGTGTGATGAAAAGATGCATGCAAAGGAGGAAATCATGCAAGGAACGCATGGAGGAGAAACAAACCACGCTAGGGTTAGGGTTTTTGTAAGAGATTGTAATGGATGTTAATATAAAAATTAGTATAAATAAGTACCTAGGAGGTCTAGGTAAAGGGTCCTAAACTATGTTCTATTTGGTCAGAAGGACTACCGTAAAATTTGATACCATTTTGTAAGTTTTTCTACTATAGGAGAGTCAAGTAGCTAGATATTGAGTGTTAGATCATAGGCTTAGGAGCCTGTTGTAATCTAGTTCACCTCAGAGAGGTTGTGGAACCCTATTCATGATTGTACGATTGGGATTGCAGTGCGTGTAGTGCCAAAAATCACAGCAAGCATAATAAAGAGCCTAAAAAGCAAGATCTTTGTGGATGCAGCCCAGGAGGGGGTGAACCATGATAAAGCTTGTGTCATGTGTGTTGTTTATTGTGTATTTACATTTCTGTAAGTAGTTAGACTACGAATGGATGAATGGATAATTTTGTGAGACTTGTCATATGTTAGATCCATTAGAAAGCATGCATAGAATTAACAGTTGAATGAATATTAAGAATAATAGAAAGAAAAACCAGATCAGGGCCTAAGAAGATGAAATCAAATCCCAGATCCCCACTCTTTCCTAGACTACAAACACTTGATCTTTGTAGTCACCCATAGAACTATCTCGGGTGATACTGCGCAGTACATTATGTGTGTTGCATTGCCTTTTGGTTTACGAGGAGGGTCGATAGTTATAGAGGGTTTTGTTGGAAACCTGTTCAGATATGAACCTTGGTCAACCAAGAAGTAGAAAGAAAGAGTAATAACCAACACAATTCATATCTTGATATTCCTCGTGCTACATCAACATGCCCACATCACCATGTCATATCCATACTTCCACATCAGAACGTCCACATCAGCATTGTACGATAGTCTAGGTCGGCATCGAAACATTTTCCTAAGAATACCAACATAGAAACCTCGAATAAAAATTGTCGAGTCGATGCACCCATTGACTACCAGCATATGCTAGGACATCAAACGTTAGGTTTTAGATCAAACCTTTCCCCATATACGTCGATGATGCTGGTTGATCTGTGCTATCCATTTAAAACCCTGCTTAATCCAATCCATTCACTTTTCCATAGTGCGATTTCACACCCAATAGAGACTCAAATACCACCAGGGAAAGGGAGAAATTTTGACCACACACCTCTCCAATGTCAATCATACTACTTCCTTTGAAATAGGACATGCTCAGGTAACTTGATGGGCACCTCTAGCTAAGTGAAGGATGGGATCTATGATGGTTAGTTAAATAAGAATTACACGTAATCGATACCTCGAGCCACAACATTGCGTGTTGATCAACATTCAAAATTTTTAATTTGTCTATGGACTCTGAAACAACATGCTTCTGCACCACTAGCCTGCATTACTTTTAATCCTAATACTGGTGCATATTCTGTTATAGATTGTACAAGTCACATTTGTACTTATGAATTTAATACTCGATGTGAAAAGGTAGGTATGTTTAAAAATTATAAGGTTTTTTCCCAAGCATGGTATTCTGTTCGCAAACCAATTATCACCCAAGCAAATGAAGGATCGAGAGAGAGAATCAAGGAGGATATAACACATTGTATCACTTCAATTACCAGTAAGCTCAGGTTATTTCTTGCAAGTAAGAGGTAAACATTGTCTTTTTTGTTCGCATTTACGATTGCATCGAATAACGCTTGTCAAAGTTGGATTGCAACTCATTATAAAAAAATTTGTAAGAGAATGCCCTTGCCAAATCCAACGACTAGGAGCTCACCAAGAATGCCCAAATTAAAAGAACCGAAGATCGGCGATCGCAAGGGAGCTTGAATTCTTTTCCAAAATGGAATCAGCCATCCGTACTTCGACCAAAAAATAGTTCACCCAGACTCCAGCATTCRAGGACACATAGGTAGGCACTAGATATAAATTAATGATCCCACATTGGGGTGAGATTTATAATRAAATTAGTTAGGAATATTACCCAGATTTTACACCTTACAACAACCCAAATTTCAGGGTATTGGATGACCARGTTTTCCCGAATATCAAGCGATTGTCTCTGCACAGAGTGGCTTACCGGGCCCCAATTCTTCCTTGCATCGAAAACATAGGATGTATAATTTACCATGCATACATGGTGAAGTGCACGATCAACAATGAGGAGGGTGAGTKTTTTGGTATTTTTCTTCCAGTGGAAGTGCAAAAATATTACAAACTCAAACACTGAGAGGAGAGGTTGAATACATATTTTGTGGTCAGAGTTTATGAACTTCCTGACACCAATCGGTTACTAGCCTCATAGTGGAGAGCGGATAAAAAGTTCTCAAACATGAATKTTGGTTGGTACAGTACAGTAAACCTTAGAGAGACATATATGTATTTAATKGCCATGATTTGTTGATTGTATGGAGAAAAAGAGTGTGCAAAGTTCTCAGAAGTAGGGATGGCCTTAGCATATACCGTAGTGATCTCGAGGATAAGTTTCAATTGGGGAGATATTATTTTAAAACAATTGAGTATCAATATCCTATAGGCCGAGACACCAAAAGAAGGAGAAAAACCAGTCTTCTTCATGGCATCTTACTTGTTGGACGTGATCGATGTGAGAAACTCTTTCGGAGCTATGAATTTATATTTCCATGTTGTCAAGTTACATGTGCATGCATATTTCAACATTTTGTGGGATAATAGGTACTAAAGGTTTTACACTATGATATGTGACGATTGTATATCCAAAATACACTTCATTATCTTTATAAAATAATGTCCGAGGCCTTCATCTGTAGCAAAAAAAATTATATCCAAAGTTGGCCACTGGTATTTTGAAGAAACAAGCACTTACATCAAAGTGTTTGGGGATGTTAGTGCACCACACCTACTTCCTGCTCATGTCTCAGACCGTCTTATATTAGGAGAGATTTGTTACCAGACCATCCTATAAGGCTATTACACTTATTTGGTGAAGGATAATAAGAGGGACTTCATACATTAT